>JAVJIF010012683.1:0-162898 GCA_038442645.1 Agave tequilana
TCTGGTTTTATCAGAGAAGAACAACATCCTGATTGGGTGGCTAATATTATCCCCGTCACAAAGAAGAATGGGAAGATCTGAGTTTGCATCAATTTTTGTGATCTAAATAAGCGTGTCCTTAAAGATGAGTTCACCCTTCCAATCACGAATGTCATGATCGACAACACGTGTGGGTTTGAATGAATGTCCTTATGGATGGATTCTCTGGATACAATCAAATTAAGATGTATACTGACGATGAGAAGCATATATCCTTTAAGACACCACTAGGGGTGTACCACTATACTGTGATGTCCTTTGGATTGAAGAATGCAGGGGCAACATACCATAGAGCCATGAATGCAATTTTCCTGAGCATATACGTAAAACAGTGGAATATTACGTAGAGGATATTGCAGTGAAAAGCCGTACCAAAGGTGATCACATAGCAGATCTGAAGGTATTCAATATCATGCAAGCGCATCAATTGAAGCCATGCCAAAGGCGATCCAGACTTCTTGGCTGAGCATCCGGATCCAAGAATGATCAGACTTTATGAAGATCTCCCAGACGAGGTCGCTGAAGTTTGCTTGACTCAGGTGTCTTTCGAAGAACAGGTGTGGCAACTCTTCTTCGACGGTGCATCAAGAAACGGGCCCTCGAGGAAATATCGTAGTAGGAGTGGGTGTAGTACTTATCTCCCCCACAGAACTACGTAATCCCTCATGCATTCTCATTAACTGAACTGTGTTCCAACAATGTAGCAGAGTACATCTCTCTTGATCGGGATGCAAATCGTCGATGAGATTGGTGATTCAAAGCTCATCCGTTAACCAGGTTCGCAGGGAGTACGAAGTCAGACATGAAGACTTAGTATCCTATCACAACACAACTATCCACATGGCAGAGAGGTTCAGAAACTTTTACATCGATCATGTACCTCGCCAGCAAAATGCGCATGCAGATGCACTGGCATCCCTCGCTGCTTCCTTGGGCTCTTCCAGCCAGAGCGGCAGAAAAAGTACTGTCTACAGCCATGACTTGTACTGTCCGAAAACTTGCCCTCGAAAATGATCAGATTCCAGTAGGGAACCTTCAAGTCAAAGAAACTCTAGAGACTTCGGCAGGTCCAGAGCTCAGAGATTGCAGATTTTTGTACATCGACTACACATGCTATGGTATTCTGCTTGATGACCTAAAGAGGTCGCTGCCGTTAAAAGAAAAACCCCTAAATTTTACTACAATGTGATCACAAGAACATTGTATCGCTGATCGCATGATGGAATGCTCCTCCGCTGTTTGTCACATAAAGAGGCTCAGGAAGCACTCAAAGAGGCTCATGATGGTATGTGTGAAAACTCACCAACCTGGTCCAAAACTTGGGGATCGACTCCGAAGACTGGGATATTATTGGCTAAAGATGTTCCCTAATGCTATCGCTTACGCTAAGCTATTCCATGCTTGTCAGATCTATGGTGACTTCATTCACCAGGCATCGAGACATCTTTGTCCTACAACTTCTTCCTGGTCATTGAGATGTGGGGAATGGACGTGGTTGGTCCATCAGCCCGCCTTCATCCAAAAGATACCGGTTTATCTTAGGCATAACTTATTACTTCTCCAAGTGGACAGAGGCTATCCACTTGAGGGAGGTAAAAAACATCTGACGTGATCAAGTTCATTAAACATCACTGGGTCTACCGATTTGGCGTGCCATGACGAATTGTCCATGATAATGGGCCTCAGTTCGTCATCCAAGCATTCCAAAGATTCTACAACAAGATCTAGAGTGTGTCTTCAACGACATACTATCCAGCCGCTAACGGCCTTGCAGAAGCCTTCAATAAGACCATTGGGAAACTTCTTAAGAAATTAATCTCGAAGACCAACGCGACTGGGAAGATAAGCTAGGTGAATGTTATGGACTTATCACATAACAATGAGAACCCCGACGAAACCTACACTATTCTTTTTAGTATACGGGTGTGAAGCTGTACTCCCACTAGAAATCCAGATGCCATCTCTACGCGTTGCCTTGATAGCGAAGATGACAAATGAAGGAGAAGCATCGACTGCGACTTCAGAAGCTGGAATCTTTGGACAATAAATGCCTGCAAGCTCAACAACAAATCAAGCTTTATCAAGCTTGAATTTTCAGAGCCTTCAGCAAGAAAGTCAAAGAGGGGACTTTCAAGAAAGATGACATTGTCTTAACTGTCAGAAGACCCATAGTGATGACACATAAGACAAAAGGGAAATTTCAGCCCAAATGGGAAGGACCATTTGTAGTGGAGGCGGTCTACTTGAATGAAGCATACTGCCTCTTAAACCAGATGGCGATATGCTCATGATGCCGATCAACGACAGATTCTTGAAGAAGTACTATCCTTAACAGGATTCTTCTCATGGTCAGGTTAACATTACACCTCTGATCAAAACTTTCAGATTCAAGATGCTTGGAAGTGCGCCAAAGAATAGCTTTTTCCTTCAATGGATCATATTACGGTCGATCATTGTCGAGCCGATCAAACACTGGTTACATCATAATGCATGATGTTAAACATCAAAGAAAAGACAAAATGTGAAACTTCAGTTTTATCCTTGTTACTCTTCTCTACTTTATCTATCAAAATCTGATGCCTCTGAAGGCTAAGGATAAAGGAAAATGTTGGCTTTTAAATTCAAATAAGTCCTTGACAACTCATCATGCTGAAGGAAATAGCATGGTTAGCCCAACTCAAACGGTAGTTGGTAAAGGCATACCAAATCTATTGATAGCTGAGGGTATGCCAAAAATCTTAAGGGACTTGGTCCCGTCTTCTCTCCAAAAATCCCTTATCAATTCCCTCCCACGGAATGGTAGGACCACAAAATACCTGTGTCCATTTTCCTAGCGAAATAAGCACAGACTTGTCACGTTAACAGTAAATCTCTGATA
Organism: Agave tequilana; assembly: GCA_038442645.1. Classification (NCBI taxonomy): domain Eukaryota; kingdom Viridiplantae; phylum Streptophyta; class Magnoliopsida; order Asparagales; family Asparagaceae; genus Agave; species Agave tequilana. The sequence continues at coordinate 2,918 of JAVJIF010012683.1, forward strand.
AGCCATTTTCCTTAATCTCTAACAAGGTTCGTCAAGTTAATATTATACCTCTGACAATTTATTCTATCTCACACCAAAATCCCCTGCCAATTTTCTCCCATGAAGTGGTAGGTCACAAGCTCAATTACTGCTATGTTAACATACACCTCTAACAGTGAAAAGTTTCAATACTCCCCAGCGAGGACGAACTTCCACTTATCACTACCTTACATGGAGTCACAAGTTTTCAAAATTGTCAAGTTAAACACTAACCTCTGACATTCCAAACTTCACTTGTAAATTCTTCTCAATAGAATGACAAGTCCTCAAAATTGCTCACATCACAAATTCAACTCTTGTTGTCATGTTAACACTACACCTCTGACAAATTACTGTAGGTTTAATAGCACACCTTTAACAATGATCAAGTTGCTGCCAAGTTCAATCTTAAATCTCTGACAGTGACTTTCCTCAGGCCTCCATATCGAAACTGAGATGAGCGATACTAAGTTTAACATCATAACTCTAGCTTCTAGTTCATTGTTAAGTTTAACAATACACCTATGACATGACTTTTTCTCGAACATCTGTATCAAAGTCGAGATGACTAGTGCTAAGTTCAAAATTACACTTCTAGCATTTACTCCAATGTTAAGTTTAACACTACACCTAGACAATGGTATCTTCATTTTTTTCTAAACGAAACTGAAATTCCTGTGGAGTTAAGTTAACATTACACCTCTAGCTCACATTCTTGTCAAGTTAATATCACACCTCTGACAAGATTCAATCCAATCCGTTAAGTTAATATCACACCTCTGACGGTAAAGAAATATTTAGATCGTTGAACGGGTCTAGTCTTACTTGATTTTTCATCAATAGAATGGCATGCTCATTCAGAATCACTGTTAGGTTAATATCACACCTTTAATAATGTTCTCACTAATCTCTAGCTGAGTCTTAATTATATTAATACTAAACATCTGATGAAGACTCAATCATAATCCTCCGCGGAGTGAAAACTTCACTTGTTATTCTCATTCATAAAATGGCAAGTCCATAAAACCTATTCTACTCTTGTCAAGTTAATATCACACCTCTGATAGTAACCTTTTTTAAATTCCTTAAATGGAATTTTCTAAGTTTGATTTGCTAAGTTAGAATATCACACTTCTAGCAAACCAAGGTTAATCACTTCTACTTGTCTGATTTTAATGCAAAAAAGGAAGTCAAGACAAATAAGAAGGCAGAAAAAAGTGTCACTTTTATTGATATTCAAAAATATGAAAGTGATACAAAACGCTATCTTTTTTCAATAAGATTGAGTGTTACAATAAAAGAGCATAAAAAAAGTCCCTCTTGCTCAGCGAAAGGTTTTACTCACTCCTTTAAATATTTGAAGATGCACAAAGTTCGTCTTCTTGACTGTGGCCGGGAACAACAGATCAATTCCTCTCCTCTTGAGAACAATGGTGTTTCTCGAGGTCGAAATGCAAGGAAGCATTCTATTCCACTCGACTAACTGGTGCGAAGGTCTTCACAAGGCCGTAATCCTTCGCTTAATGGTAAGCTCTACCACTAGAAAGTCATCCAATGAGCATGAGTTTTTCATTGTTATCACTTCTTTAAACAAGATTAGTGAAGGGAGAATCTGAGACTTACTGGTGACGTCCTCTTTTTCGTGACCTTTAAATGCACCATGCTCATTGTGATCAGGAAGGATTCGAGACCTTACTGGTGCATCATATCCAAAATGTCTTGATGTGTATCAGAACCGCACGGATCTTCATCGCCCTTGGACAGAAGTTCTGACTCCTCAAGTGGTCTGCAATCGAACGAACTAGTCGTTTCATGTTTACCTTAATGAACGCGACAAAGACATTAGAACCAGGACCAATGATATGGCCACAACCTGCAAGAAGGAAAAAACCCGAGGGTTAAATTTCTGCAAAGATAGAAAAACATGAATCCAGAAGCACAGACGCGGGTCTAAAGTCATGAACTCCAGACACGAGTCTTATACGCAAATCTCACAGACGCAGAGTTTACCACGCTCTGTAAAGATAGAAAATAAAAATCCGAATGCAAGCCCGATATTAGACTCGCGTCTGATGATTGAAATGCGGGGCATATATTAAAGGCGCAGATGCAGGCCTTAAAACTTTCTAAGTTATGAACTCTAGACGTAGACACTACAGATCCGCGTCTAAGACTTCGAGACGCAGAATTCACCATGCTTGCGTCTGAAGAACTTGGGACTCAAAAATCTGCAAGCTCGCATTTTATCAGATAACATGAAGATCGCATTTGCAGAGCACAGACGCAGGGATCTCAAGTTGACTGTTTAAATTTCAAGAAAGAAGCTTCAAAAGTTTCAAAAAGAGATCAAGAACAGAGCATAGACGATTGGATCTCAGAGCCACAAGGGAACAAAGTCTTATTATGGCGAAGGCTATTTCCTACCTGAAGAAGAGTTCTTTAGAGGAAGGACATCATCCGTCAAGACACGGCCATGAAGCCTTTTGATTTTGAAATCACTTAACAGTGATAATCTTCGAGGAAGATTGCAAGAAAGTATCATAGTTTTGGGTTCGTTCAAAGAACTTAGAAAGTTCTTCAAGATGCAGGCTTGAAGAAGAAGACAGTCCAAGAACCCTAAAGGTCATTCAGAGCACCTGCCCATGAAGGAAAAAACAGTAAGACGAATGACTGTTAAGAGGCTCATGGTCTATTTATAGGCTCGCTAAATGGCTATTAATTAATGGCACGAAAATCAAAATTATTCTTTAAAGACCAATTAATAGCTTTAATTCGCGACGCGAATCTCAAATCTAGTCTGAGTAAGACACGTGGATTTTTGCTTTGGGAAGTCCCAACGAACACGTCCCCAACCGTCAACGCCAGCTTTGCCCGAAAGATCCAGCGAGATCTTCGCGTCTCTATAACTGCAAGCGACGCTTCAAGGGCCGCGTTTTGAAGTCCGCGTCCTTTCACAGACCAAAGATTGCGTTCCCTCAACAGAATGAGAACCACTTCCTTAACAATTCAGGACCGTGTTTTAAAGTCTGCGTTCTTTCACAAACTGAGAGTTGTGTCCCCTCTAACAAGTTGAAAAGCGCAAGCTCGCGTTCAGAGCCGCGTTCTCCCATCAATTCAGAGCCGTGTCTCTCAATAATTCAGAGCCACGTCCTCCAAATGATTCAAAGTCGTGTCTCTTAACAATTCAGGGTCGCGTCTCTCAACAATTCAGAGCTGCGTCCTCTAAGTGATTTAGAGTCGCATCTCTCAATAATCAGAGCCGCATCCTCTTAACAATACATAGTCACGTCCTCTTAACAATGCAGAGTCACGTCTCTCAACAAATCAGAGTCGCGCTTCTCAATAATTCAGAGCCGCGTCCTCTAAGTGATTCAGAGCCGCATCCTCTTAATAATCCAGAGTCACGTCTTTCAACAACTCAAGGTCGCGTCTCCCCTACAATTCAGGGTCGCGTCTCATCAATAATTCAGTGCTGTCTGAGTTTCTCCTCTACAACTCATAGTCGCGTCCCAGCAAATGGCTAAGGACTGCATCTCCACATTGGTCAAGGGCCGCGTCTATGAGTTGTTCTGATTCTCAAACACAAAGGAGGGTAAAAATAAGACCTGATTCTCAAACACAAAGGAAGGATAAAGATGATACAAAATTTGATAACTTTTATTGTTGTTGTCAAAATGATAAAAGTGATACAAACACTCTCTTATTTAACAAATGGAGTGTTACAAACACAAAGAGATACAATAATAAAAGGAGGAGGGCTAATCTCGCTCAGCTAAAGAGTAAATTTGATCCAGAGAGGCACTGCATCTCACGCTGGCGTGCCTTCTCAACCTCTGCCCAAGTTGAACTAAATTCTTCTTCTGACAAGAATTTCTTCGTAGCCAACTGTGCTTGAAGAGATTCCAACTTGGAAGAACGAGCAGTAAAATCTTCTTGGATCCGCTTCTTGGCAGCCTCTAGCTCCTCCAGCCTTTTCCTAGCAGCAGCAAGCTTCTGCTCATTTACCTGAATTAAGGCTTGTGTCTTGGTAATAGCTGCCTAAGCATTGGCTATAACTTATTCTGCGTTCTTGGTGATGACCTCAGATTCTCTAGAGTCGTCAATCAATCTTTGCTAGCTGGCTTGGAAGTCATTGAGGTGATAGGTCTCCTCAGCCATCTACTACTCCCATCTCTTCCGCTCGCATTCTTGAGCAGCGAGGAGCTTATTCAACATCAGTCGAGTCTTGTCCACCGGACTAGCTTCTTCAGGGTCCTTAGTTCTTCAAGCATATCCCCAGCTGTTTGACTAGCGTCAAATATGCCTTAGCTTGCTCTGAGCTTTAAGTATGACAGATGTTCTCGATCTGGTTTTCAAGAAGTATTCGAGCAAACTCGAAGGAACTTCTCCCGGAAAGAACCAATTTGATGCAGGACTTCATGGAAGTGAAGAATTGTTGTACCATCTGATGAGCCAATTCTTCCATGATGTCCATGGTTAGAGCCAGCTCTGTGATGCACTCCTGGATCTCCTTTCTATAATTGTGCATACAACGTCCGTAAAGGCGGGAGCCATCTCACTTGGTATGGAGACAAGGCCAAGAAGCAGGTTATGTTAACATCGAGGTCGTGACTGGCACCTCCGGGACTATTACTGTGGTAGCCTCTGAAATGACAAACCACAGGGACAGACTTCACAGTACTTGTTCAGCTGTTGAAATTTGAAGTGCGTTGTCTTCTTTGCTAGTGCTTGCCACGAGCTTTTCTACTTGAGCCAACTCGGTACTCTCTGCAGTCATAAAATTAATATTAGCAATAACAATGAGAATGAGGGTATATAGAGAATCTTTATTCTCTTACCAAACTGAGAATCTGAAAACGGTAGATCTTTGGCAGGCTGCTCTGGGATGAGGGTTCCCCGGTCACGGTAGTTGTGCCCTCAGAGATTGTGCCAGTAGCAGGAACTTCAAGGACCTCCGGTTGGACCAGTTCCTTGATCATCTCCTCAATATGGGAGGAGGTCGCCACTTCACACCGGTAGCCACTCCTATAGATGGCATTCAGATGAAACATTAAAGCATTAGTCCAACTTGGGAAAATAATTAAGAGGGATTGAAGAAATACATAGTGGCGACCTCTCCGATAGCGGAACCATAGAGAAACATCCATCTACATCTCTTCCTTAGAAATCTGTGAAAACTTGTTGGTGTCAGGAAGAGCAGCTTCGTCGTTAAAGTCAACTTCGTCTCCTGAATAGTCACTATGTTCTTCAGACGACGAAGATGACACCTGAACTAAGGAGGCCTCGGTAACTGGAGCTTGCCACTGAAAATCCCAGTGGTAGGGCTGGGCTCCACAACCTGGGAAGTAGACATCAAGATGCTGGACATCCTGGTTGTTATACCTCCATCCCTCTTTCTCGGGCGAAGAAGCTGCCGGTTGAATTGAAACCCCCAGTTGAAATAGAATTTCAACTTCAGCCCTTTCTGTCACTTCTTCCGTTTGTTTTGCAATCACAACCCTTCGGTCATAGTGGATATGCCTGCAGGCTTTGCTTCCACCAAGACTGCGGGGCCCCTGCTGCGCAAACCTCGGGGACAAAGAGCTGGGACTGCCTCTTCTTCTTCCTCTCCTCCTCCTGCTCAGTACCAGAAGGAATTATTTTGGGCATCTGGGCTGAAGCTATAGCCTCAGATCTTTTTCTTACCTTCTTTTGGCTAGGCTCACCTGGGAAAGCAGAGGCTCGAGGATGCTTGGGCACAGCGTGTCGAGTCATCGAGTGGGCTGTTCCTGCCTCTGTTCTGCCATTCTCTTTCCTGGCCTCCTTTTCGGCCTCCCTCTCGGCTTCAATATACTCACTCATCCTCCGCATGTGGCTCTTGGAGCCTGACTTGACTTTGTATGATACCTTAATACTCTTGATGCAAGAGGTATTCGTGCCAAAGCCGGGTATCCTACTGGCGATGAAGTACCATGTGCAGAAGCCGAGGCTTGTATAACAATTAGGCGTCATGTAAGATAGGCCGAAGACGGTCCCTGCCTCCCAAGCTACACTGTAATACCACGGCCGGGCGCCTTCAAACAAGTTGCCACTGAAGCAAAGGCCAGTGTTGGGTTGCCAACATATAACTGATCGTAGCCGAACTGCCTAGTAAAATGACTGGGCATGTAAAGGCTCGATCGTACAGGAATCACCTTGACGAAAGATCAAGTATTCGGGCCAGATGTTGATGAGCCACCAGAACACTCCAGATGGTAGCCAAGTGAACTCATCCGGGCCTGTAAGGTCGGCAAACTTGTCCCCGTATGACGCACCCGAGATCTCAGGGAAGCATCGGTCGAGCTAATAGTTCGAGCTGTTCAGAATAGTCTTCTAAACACAGAACATATAATATTGTGACCAGCTCGAACTCTCCAACCTTTTCACGAAAGGGATGAAGCCCTCTGAAGGAGAGAAACTGCCTTCATCAGTGACGGGCAATGCATGACGTACCAGGCCATCAGGTACGTGGAGTCCTCACTTTCAGCCTCCCCTCCGAGTCCACCACTTGCCTTCCCTGGGAGTCTACGACAGCCTCCACTTGACACAGGCATTTTGTTAATGCTCGCAAACTACTCTGGATGCCGGCCACCATTGCTTGAAGGAGAGATATTGACCTCCCATACGCTAACAGAACCGCCGGTAACACCACATCGGCGACATTCACCTCGTGCGGTAGCGTGGGTACCACACAACGCTTGGCTATAATGTAAGGAATAACGCCAACAGGGCCTGGTCAGATATCGGATGTTGGCCTGATGGTGGAAGCTTTTAAAGATCATGTCAGGCTTGAAAGTATCCTCGTTAGATTCCGTCATGTACGAGCTTGTGGAGCACTGATCCTCTCGGCAATATCTTTATCAGTGCTAGGAGCTAGACAGGTCATTGTGGTTAGACATATCATTTATGTCATTGACAAGGTAGCTCGCCCAGGACAATGCCTAAACGCCCCTGTTCCTCCAGCCGGTCATTTGCCCATAGATGTGAAAGTGGCATAACACTTTCCAGTAAGTCCCGTACACCTAAGGGTCCTTCAATAAGTGAAGCTCCTCGGTAGTCGGGACATATTCTTCATACAGAGCATCTTCAATCACTAGCCCCAAAACCTCGTACAGCTCATGGAGAGCGAGCCCCGTCTCTCCAACAGGGGTGAAGAACGCCTATTAGGGGATTGTAACGGTCTAAGACACCGTAAAAATGGTGGGAGCTCTGCGGGTTGCCATATTGAACGGGCTAACAGCCTGGTAAATCCCGCCTTCTTCAATAAGTCCTCGAGCTCTGTGAGAACAAAGTCCACCATCTTGCCCCACCATGACTGCCCGAAGAGTGGACCCACCTTAGCGGACGGAAGTCGGTGGGAAAAGTCACCCCTCATCTTCAGGAATTGATTAATGAAGGTGGCGGCTAACTGAGGGGTCTCCCCTGTCGGGTTCTCAGCCCTATCAGTCCGGAATGTAATACATCTCTCCTGTGACCGACAACGTAAGCTTCATTCGCACCCAGTTTGCCGAGGGACACGCCGGAGATAGACTTAGAGAGGTCCCACTCCATTACGCGGCGTACCGACATGTGCTGCAGATACGCCAAGGGGTACATCCTCTCCATGTTGGGAAGAAAGAGCCTCCTGTCACCAATTTGGCAGAGCCATTTATAGTCTCCGTCATACTGGATCCTGTCGTCCTCAGCAATTGCATCACCGAAAAGGAAGTCGGGTTTCTTCAGTGCGATGCGGGTGTCAGATTCAAACCGCCCATTAGGTCAGCATATTAGAGTTGCTGAGCCTGTCTTGATGCTCCCTTGATTTAGAGCAAACACTGGAGCAGCCTCGTGGAGCACGAACGTAAGATTAGGATCGGCTCCACCTACATGCCCAAAATGACACTTTTGGATAGAAAATTTGAAGAATATCGTACTATAAAAAAAGATAACACAATAGTCAGCAACATGAAAATTATCAAAGTGTTGAAGCTCGGACGCAAGGTACACCTCAGAACTGTTGGCCCGAAGGCCCATCACTCTAGTTTTGATGATGATCAACTCATGTAGTTATAATACTATGATCTGTGTTTAATTAGTGACAGATTTATGATCAAGATCTTAGTAGGTGCATAGTTTCAACAAAGGATTTGAAGTCAAGTTTTGGAGCTAGCACGGTGTTTGGACCAAGTCAAGAAGGCTTCAAGTGAAGACTTCAAGAAGATGAAGACTTGAGTCTAGGTTTGTTTTAGAAGATTTTATTTTTAGATAAAATGTAAAGGATAGAGTAGTTGGTGGATTGCTCAAGTACTTATACACACACACACTCTTGATTTAGTTTGTTTTACAAAAGATTTTCTATTTTAGAAAATACATGTTTGGATTTTGATTTTTGGTGTTTCTCATATACATGTCTTTTAACCAAAATCATGTTTAGTGCATAATGTCAAAAACATAGATATTTCACCTTGTTTGTGTAGTGGATCATATCCATACACACTATACTTTAAAAGTGTTTAGAATATCTTGTTTTTGTATTTGGTGAAGTTTTGAAAAAATAAGTTTTGGAAAATACTGTTTTTAGTTTGAGCCATATTTTCCAAGTTACAAAAATAGTTCAAAACATTTGTAATATGCCTTGATTTTGTGCAAGCATGTTTGTTTATCAAAGTATATTGGTAAAACTAATTTTGTATATTTTTTAGTATTTTATGGGATTTTATTTCAATAAAAAAGACTAAGCTTTTATCCCTTAAACATTTCTGACCCAGAGCTGGCTGGCAGGCCAGGTCGGTCGACCGCACGATCGACCGTACTAAGGGCCGGTCGACCTTGCGGTCGACCGACGTGCACAGAGCCGTGCACGTCTGGCAACACAGTGAGCCGGCCGACCGGACGGTCGACCGGACCAGAGAGCTCTGCTCTCTGTATTTGGGCGGTCGACCGAGCGGTCGACCGGTAGCTCCAACGGTCGGAAATCAAACGTTGGCGGTCGACCGGACGGTCGACCGGTCGGCCTGACAGACCCCAACGGCTAGTTTTTCTGAGCCTATAAATTTGGGGGTTTGGGCATTGTTTTTCACCAAGATTTTTAGTGGACTTTGAGCCAGTTTTTCCCACTTCATTAAGGAGTTTTCTCCACTAAATTGAGAGTTAATTCTTTCAATCAAAAGGGAGTTTTCTCAAGAGTGGTAAAAGTGATTCTTTGAGTTTTCCTCCACAATTCCATCCTTGTTTTCTCACACACCCACTTGAGCTATCCATGCTATATCTACCTATAGGGTTTTGTTGTGAGAGTTTTTATTGTGATCAAAGTGTTTAGATCACCAAGAGATCTTTTCTTGTTTCTTGAGGAGGCGGACGAGTGCGTTCGCGATTGTTTCGAGTTCGTGTGTGAACTCTTGTTTGAGGTGCGGCCTCGGCGAGCCGGTGGGCTTGCGGTGTGTACGGGACTAGAGAGTCCGAGGGCTTGTAGGTGTTGCGGCACCGAGGAGTGATCCATTGGGATCAAGCATAGTGGAAATCCTTCGTGTGTCGAAGGCGGGGATGTTAAGCAAGTGTGCTCGAACCTCGAAACAAATCCCTTGTGTTTGCGATTGCTCACTCTCTCTCTCTCTCTCTATCTCTTGTTTATATCTTGCATGCTTAAATTGTGTTCATCTTTATATGCATGATATACTTGTGTGCTTAATTGTTATACTTGCTTGGGTTTGTTTGCTAACACTTGTATTTAACCAAGAGAGCCAACGCGACACCTCAACCCTTATCTAGGGGAATCTAGAGGAGTTTGTCCAGAGCCCTTCACGGGGAATTCGGCAACACTCTTGTGTTATACTTGGTGTTTAGTTTAAATAGTTTGTTTAGGTCATAATAGTTTTTACTTCCGCATTATTTGGCATTTAGTGACCTTTAGATTAGCCATCACCTATTCACCCCCCTCTAGGTGAACTTTACAATTGGTATCAGAGCCAAGTGTTCTGAATTTGGGTCTAACAACCTAGAGTTAAAGATCCTCTTTTTAGGCTAATCACAATATTTGTACACACACCATGGACTCCATGTCACCACCCACCTTTGACATTCTTAACATCCAAATTTGGAAGGTTAGATGTCTTTGTACCTCATGGCCCTAGGCATTCATGTTTACCTTGCCATCACTAATGATTATTGTTTAAATGGCAAGAATCTTGAGGCTAATGCAAAAGCCCTTTATGCTTTAAAGAGTACCCTAAATGATGACTATTTATCTAGGGTTTTCTAATGTTGATTCGGCTTTTGTAGCATGGAACATCATCACCTCCCTTGGCGAAAAGGATCTATATTATACTGGGAGTGATTCGGACGTTGGAAGCGACACCTCCAACGTATGCTATATGGTCCAAGGGGATAACCCCCTTGAGGTAACTACCGAATCCGAGGTAGATGATAATGACATGTCATATGATGAGCTTACCACTTTTTGTCAACTCCTTCTTGAAAAATATGACATGATTAAAAGGAAAATAAGAAAATGAAAAAGGACTTTGTTTGCATGCTTAATGAAAAAGATTCATTAGAAAATAAGGTTGCATGCATTGAAGAAGAAAATAAAGATTTGAAAAATGAAAATATTTCCTTGATGTCTAATTGAATGATTTGTGTGAAGGAAATATGATTTTGAAAAATGAAATTATTTTGGTGGAAAACAAAAGGAAGTTGTTTTTCAAGAAAATAAATCTTTAAAAAGAAAAATTGTTGAAAAAGAAAAAGATTTTGTTTCTAAAAAGAACAAGAAAATGATTCTATATCTCACCATGCTTTACATGCCACCACTAGTGAGATTAATGCTTTAAAAAATAAAATGGATTGTTTGAGCTCCACCTTGAACTCATGTGCATTTAACCACACTAGATTGGAGTCCTTGTTTTCAAAGAAACAAGCTCCACATGTTCATGCACATCATCATCATGCATATGCTTATGTTGCATGTCATGATCACACTCACACACATAAGCATCCTAAGGTGTACAAATATACACATTGTGGCCGCAAAGGCCATTTAGCAAAGTTCAGTTTTGATAAGATGCATCATTTAAATTTTGCTAATAAAAATTTTTGGGTTCCTTACAAAGCTAACCCCCAAGGACCCAAAAAAAATGGGTACCAAAATCCCACCTTTTATTTGATGTAGGTGAGGGCTCTCACAAGACGTGAGAGATTTGGTGCCTTGGTGATGGTTGCATGGACTAGAAGGACATACAATTGATGCACCGCTATCAAGAAAGTTTGGTGGGTCAACCACTATGTTTGGAGTTTTGGAACATAGTTCCTTAGTTGGTAACTATTTCTAAACTCTTAGTTTGTTTACATGCTTTTAATTTCATGATATTATATAGCATGTTCATGTTTTATTTGTGTTGTGCTTCATGTGATCAATACTAGTTTAAATGTAGTTTTTATCAAAACTTGTATTTATACATGTACAAGTAGTGAGAATATTTGATTTATATATGTTTGCACTTCATTGCTCATTTATACTCACTATATGCCCATGTATAGCCTAGTTTGATGATTCTTTCATTTATACTTGTTTTGCCTATTTTCATGTTTTACTTCATGTATATGTAATTTTTATTCAAATCTAATAAATATACATGTATACCCGTGAGTCTCTTGCCTTCATGCAAATACCTTTAATAGACTCTTTTATGTTTGGGATATGTATGCATATTGTTAGATTTAGATAAATCATACATATACCTAGAAGTTTGTTTTGTTTTAATGAAAAATGAATTTTTATGTTTTTGTTTGATAAAAATAAAAGATTCATGTTCATGTTGATCCTTAATGACTATTTTCATGAAAATGCTATATACATGATTCTTATACACTCATACTTCACTTGTTTTGTCATGACTTTGGTTCATGAACATATTTTTTGAGCTTTATAGATCGAGTGTCAATTCTTGTGTATTTGGTATGATTCATGAAAAACATATGACTTGGTTTCATGTTTTTGAAGGATCTTTAACTAGTTTTTCAAAAATTAATTTAACTAGTTATTTATTCTTCAATGTTTATGAGATATACACATGATCCTATTATTGTTTCAATTGGTATCATTGAATCATTTCAATTGGTATCAATTTGACTCTCTTTTTGTATATACTCATATTTTATTTCTTATATATATGTATCAATTTCAATTGGTATACTCATTTTTCATACATATATATGATTTATTTGTGCTTAAGTTAAAATCGATTTACATGTTTAAAAGCACAAACCTTGTTTATGCTAAGCTTACTTCAAATTTTTTTTTAGCTTATGAATTATGTTTTACAATTGGTATCAAATTAAAAAAATAATTATGTTTATTTGATATCTCAAAATTTGTTTTAAGAAAAAAAAATTCAAAATTTTTGATTTGTATTGCCTATATGCAAGGAGAGCTTAACATCTCTTCTACATATAGATTCATGTTGAGTGTATTGTATATTGAGGAGCTTGACAACTCTTCTTTATGTGATACACATGCGTAGGGGGAGCTTCACATCTCCTCTTATGCATTACATATTATACGTTATGTGACTTAGGGCTTGTCATCCCTCTTTCATGTAATGTATATGTGTAGGGAAGTTACTTAACCGTCTTCCTTTTCATGAATGTATATCGCATATAACCCTTTTTTTGACTTATTTGTTTACACCCCTTCTTTGGTTCTTTGTTTATGACAAAAAGGGGGAGAAAAATTTGTTGATTGTGTTTTTACCCCTTTGTTGCTGATTGAGCAAAAAGGGGAGAAAGATTTTGGATTTATATGCATGTTTTGTGAAAAAGGTTATTTATGCATATATGTTTTGTTTTGCAAATAGGAGAAAAAGAATTTGATTTGTTTTATGCTTGTTAGCATGTTTATCTTCTAGATTTGCACACATGTTTATGAGCATACATTGCATATTTATTGTTTATATGTTATGCATGAGTTAAGGGGGAGCTTCTTTGAAGCTTTACTTTAATCCATGCATATATAACTTCATGAGTTTTGTCATCATCAAAAAGGGGGAGATTGTTGGCCTGAAGTGTTGGCCCAAAGGCCTTTCACCCTAGTTTTGATGATGATCAACTCATGTAGTTATGTTTACTAATGATCTTGTGTTTAATTAGTGACAGATTCCTTATCAAGATCTTAGTAGGTGTGGAGCTTCAACAAAGGATAAAATGTCAAGTTGGAAGCTAGCACCGGTCGATTCACGAGCCTATGCATCAAGACCACATCTAGAGATGAGCTCGGTGGATTGCATGTGGACCAAGTCAAGAAGATGAGAAGACTTCAAGGGAAGACTTCAAGAAGATGAAGACTTGTGTCTAGGTATAAGATTTTTGTTTGTTTTAGTTAAAATGTAAAGGATAGATAGTTGGTGGATTGCTCAAGTTCATATCACACACACACTCTTGATTTATGTGTTTTCATAAAAGATTTTTAGTTCTAGAAAAATACCGTTTTAGTTTTTGGTGTTTCAAATATACATATGTTAGAACTCTCGTCCGTCCTGCTGATCTGCTCGACACACTTTTAGTTTTCTAGTCATAACTTTTGATTCTTATATTCAATTAACATGATTTATATTGCATTTTAAAGATGACTTTCAGAGCTACATTTAATATTCAATAATCATCTTCTGATTTAAATGTTAAGAATGTCAAATATTGGGTTGAAGTCTGAAAAACAGTTTTCAGTTTCTGATTTGATACCTTTTAGTATTTATTGATAACTTTCAATTCCGAATTGATATTGATTTGATTTAAGTTGCATTAGAAAGAAGACTTCAATATCTACAAATTCATCCTATATACTTATTCCCAAATTCGAACGTTTTAGACCTCAAAACTGTGCTCCAAGTTAACCCATTGCACAGAGGTCGGTCGACCGGGCCGGTCGACCGACGTGCACAAAACTGTGCACGTCTGGCAGTTTTGTGCGGTCGACCGGGCCGGTCGACCGGAACTGAGAGCAGTGCTCTCTGTTCTTCTCGGTCGATCGGGCCAGTCGACCGGAGGCTGTAACGGTCAGATTTTTGACCGTTACCGGTCGACCGGGCGGTCGACCGGCAGCTCTGACAGACCCCAACGGTCAGATTTTTCTGACCTCTATAAAAGAGGGTTTTGTCATTGTTTGAAGCCAAGATTTTAGGAGAGCTTTTGTCCAGTTATTTTCATTCTTTTAGCAGAGTTTTCTCCACAAAATAGAGTGCCAATATTTCCTATCAAAGGGATTTTATCAAGAGAGTGTTTATTGTGATTTCTTGAGTTTTCCATCAAAGTTCTTTCCTTGATTTCTCACACTACACTTGAGCATCCATAGTTGTATCTATCCTATAGGAGAGTGTTGTAGTGAGAGTTTTTGTAGGTGATCAAGTGTTTAGATCACCAAGATTTCATCTTGTACTTTGAGGAGACGGGCAAGTGTGCTCGTGGTTGTTTAGGGTTCGGGTGCGAACTCTTGTAGCTTGAGGTGCGACCTCGACGAGCCGGTGGGCTTGTGGTGTGTAAGGGACTTTGGGAGTCCGAGGGCTTGTAGGTGTTGCGGCACCAAGGAGAGATCCGGTTGGATCGTGCATAGTGGAAATCCTTCGTGTGTCGAAGGCGGGGATGTAGAGCAAGTGTGCTCGAACCTCGAAACAAACCCTTTGTGTTTGCGATTGCTCACTCTTGCTCTCTTACTCTTTTTGTCTCACTTATATCTTGCATTACTTTATTGTCTTTATCTCTTATATGCATGATATACCTTTGTGCTCATAATTGTTATACTTGCTTGGGATTGTTATTAACACTAGTATTCAACCAAGAGAGCCAACGCGGCACCTCAACCATTCAAGGGGAATCTAGAGGAGTTTGTCCAGAGCCTCGCAAGGGGAATTCGGCAACACTCTTGTGTTATACATAAGTGTTCAATTAAAGAAGTTTTATTTGGTCATCTTAGTTTTAATTCCGCATTATTTGTTCATAAGTGACCATTAGATTAGCCATCACCTATTCACCCCCCCTCTAGGTGATCTTACAATTGGTATCAGAGCTAGTGCTCTTGATATTGGGTCTAACAACCTAAGAGTTAAAGATTTTCTTTTAGGCTAATCACTTTATTTGTACACACACCATGGACTTTATGTCACCACCCACTTTTGATATTCTTAACATCCAAACTTGGAAGGTTAAGATGTCATTGTACCTCAAGGCTTTAGGAATTCATGTCTATCTTACCACTACTAATAATGCATATTGTATAGATGGTAAGAATATTGAGGCTAATGCTAAAGCCCTTCATGCTCTTAAATGTACCCTTAATGATGACTATTTATCTAGGGTTTCTAACATTGAATCGGCTTTTGTAGTATGGAACACCCTCATCTCCCTTGGCGAGAAAGATCTATACTATGCGGGGAGCGATTCGGACGTTGGAAGCGACATCTCCAACGTATGTTATATGGTCCAAGGGGATAACCCCCTTGAGGTAAACTCCGAATCCGATGATGAGGACATGTCATATGATGAGCTCACTTCATTTTGCCAAACAATTCTTGAGAAATATGACATGATTAAGAAAGAAAATAAAAATTTGAAAAAGAAAATTGATTGCATGCATATAGAACAAGATTCTTTTAAATCTAACATTGCATGCTTAGAAAAAGAGAATAATGATTTGAAAAAGAATTTTGATTGCATGCTAAGAGAGAATGTTTCTTTTAAAACTAAAATAGCATGTATTGAAAAAGAAAACAATATTTAAAAAATGAGAATGTTTCCCTTATGTCTAAATTAAATGATTTATGTGAAGGGAATATGTTTTTGAAAAATAAAATGCTTTGGTAGAAACTCAAAAAGAAGTTGTTTTTCAAGAGAATAAATCTTTAAAAAGAAAACTATGTGAAAAAGAAAAAGATTTTGTTTCTCAAAAGAAAAAGAAAAAGAAAATTGATCATATATCTCATCATACTTCTCATGCACACATTGATCAAAATGAGATTAAAAAGTTGAAAAATAAAATTGATAATTTGAGCTCTAATTTGAGCTCATGTGCATTCAATCATACTAGATTGGAATCCTTGTTTCAAAAGAAACAAGTTCCTCATACTCATGCACATTCACATCATGCACATGCTTATGATGCACATCATGCTCACACTCCCACTCATAAGTATGCTAAGGTGTACATATGTACACATTGTGGCCGCAAAGGCCATTTAGCAAAATTTGTTATGAAAGGTTAAATGTTCTTATTTTTGATAAAAATAAAAATGCTTGGGTTCCTTACAAGACTAACCCCATAGGACCCAAGAAAATATGGGTACCAAAATCCCCACCTTGTGTATTTGATGTAGGTGAGGAATCTCTCAAAACGTGAGAGATTTGGTGCCTTGATGGTGAGTGCATTTGAACTAAAATGACACATACTTGAAGCACCGCTATCAAGGAATTTTGGTGGGTCAACCACCATGCTAGGAGCTTTGGAGTTGGTAACAATTTCTAAACTTCTATTTCTTTTATGCACATGCTTTTAATTCATATATTCTTAGCATGTTCATGTTTTAAGATTTTATGTGTTTCATGTGGTGTTTACATGCTTAGATGTAGAATAAGTCATACTTGCATTTATACATATACAATTAGTGAAATACAATTGATTCATATATAATTGAACTTCATGCTCACTTGTATCCACTTTATGCATATGTATGATCTAGTTTTGATGATTCTCATTTATACATGTTTTTGCCTATTTTTGTGATTTACTTCATGTATATGCATGTTTAATTCAAATCTAACAAATATACATGTATACCAGTGAGTCTCTTGCTTCCATGCAAATATCTTTAATAGACTCTTTTATTTTTGGGATATGTATGCATATTGTTAGATTTGTATAATTCATACATATACCATGAAGATTATAGTTTAATTAAAAATGATTTTGTATTGATTTGTTTTGATAAAAATGATTTTTTTTGTGTTGTTCAATAAAATTTAAAAAATATTTGATTTGGGCTTCAATGACTATTTTCATGAAGATACTATTTACATAACCTTTGAACACTCATCTTTTAAGAAAATAGATAATGTTGAGCTTTATAGACTATGAGTGCTTGAACTTTTATGTATTTAATATTGTTCATGAAAAACATTTGATTTAATGTATTTGAAGGATCTTTAACTAGTTTTTCAAAAATAATTTATACTAATTATTTATTCTTCAAATAGCTTTTGAGATTTACACATGATCCTACTTTACAATAATTTGGATAAATTACTTTGATGCTTCATTGAATGGAATGGTAGTTTAAATAGTAGCTTTTGTCAACACTAGGATTTATACTTTTACACATTATGAATCACAAATAAATCTATATATGATTGGGTTTGAATGCTTATTTGTGCCCATTAGGTGTGCTAGTATAGCCTAAGTTTTGATGATCATTACATTTTTAAACTTGTATTCCCATTTTAGATTGATGCTATGATCATGTGCTTTCATTTCATGTATATGTTTGTCTTGCCAAAACATTAAGATATACATGGATATCTCTTGAGTCATTTGCCTTTCATGCAAATCTATTTAGGACTCAATTGTGTTTTAGGGATATGTATGTGTACTTGATGTCTTGTCAAAACATACATATATCTTGAAATATAAATTTTTTTTTTGTGATTTTGTGACTTTGTGATTTTTAATAAAAATTTTGTGATTTTACAATAAAAATCTTTGTGATGGATTTCATGATTTCAAAATTTATTTGAAGGAATATTGAGTTTTATTGCTATTTTTCATGATGCCATGTTCCACATAACACTAGCACACTCACTTCTTTTTGATTTGAACTTTATGGATAGAGTGTTTTTAGTGCCTTGTGTTTCATTGATATCTCATGAAAAATTTTTGACTTATTCCTTGATGGAAGGATTTCGTACTAGTTCTTAAACATTTTCATTTAACTAGTTCGAATTCTTCATGTGGTAGACTATAATGATGTATACACCTAAGCTTAATTTTACTATTGGTATCATTGGATATTTTCAATTGGTATCAATATAATTCTTGTTGTGTATAATCATATTTTGATTGTATGTATGAATGCCTTCGAATTTAAATTATATCTATTCATACATATATGTGATCTATTTGTGCTTATTTTACAATTAGTATCTTTTAAAAGCACAAAGATTGTTGATGCTAAGCTTAAATAGAATTTCAAATTGATATCCCATTATAAGCTTGTGCATTGTGTTTTGAAATTGGTATCAAAATTCAAAATTTGATTATTCTACATTTGGTACCTTAAAAGAAAATTGTGTATTTTAAGATGTCTCAAAATTTGTTTATTAAAAAAAATTAAATTTTTATAAGAAAAATAAAAAAAAAATTTTTTTTTTTGGTTTGTATTGCCTATATGCAAGAAGAGCTTAACATCTCTTCTACATATAGATTCATGTTGAGTGTATTGTATATTGAGGAGCTTAATATCTCTTCTTTATGTGGTACACGTGTGTAGGGGGAGCTTCACATCTCCTCTTATGCATTACATAATGTGTGTTATGTGAATTAGGGCTTCACATCCCTCTTTCATGTAATGCATATGTGTAGGGAAGCTAACTTAGCGTCTTCCTCTTCATGAATGTATATCGCATATAAATCTTTAATAATTTTACAATTGATTTGTATTATCCCTCCTTGATTTCTTTGTTTTTACAAAAAGGGGAGTAACATTTGTTTGATTTGATTTTACTTTGAACCCTTTGTTGATGATTGACAAAAAGGGGGAGAAGTATTTGGGTTATATGCATGATTTCCTTAAGGGGGAGAAGTATTTGTTCCTTACTTAAGGGGGAGAAAGATTTTGGCTTGTGTTTTTACTCATGCATCACTAGAAAGAAAAGATTTGTTTAGTTTTACATGCATTCATTTGCATACATATTTATGTGCTTCATTGAATATCTATTGCTTATTTATTATGCATGAGTTAAGGGGGAGCTTCTTTGAAGCTTTACTTTAATCCATGCATATATAACTCCATGAGTTTTGTCATCATCAAAAAGGGGGAGATTGTTGGCCCAAAGGCCTTTCACCCTAGTTTTGATGATGATCAACTCATGTAGTTATGTTTACTAATGATCTTGTGTTTAATTAGTGACAGATTCCTTATCAAGATCTTAGTAGGTGTGGAGCTTCAACAAAGGATAAAATGTCAAGTTGGAAGCTAGCACCGGTCGATTCACGAGCCTATGCATCAAGACCACATCTAGAGATGAGCTCGGTGGATTGCATGTGGACCAAGTCAAGAAGATGAGAAGACTTCAAGGGAAGACTTCAAGAAGATGAAGACTTGTGTCTAGGTATAAGATTTTTGTTTGTTTTAGTTAAAATGTAAAGGATAGATAGTTGGTGGATTGCTCAAGTTCATATCACACACACACTCTTGATTTATGTGTTTTCATAAAAGATTTTTAGTTCTAGAAAAATACCGTTTTAGTTTTTGGTGTTTCAATATACATATGTTAGAACTCTCGTCCGTCCTGCTGATCTGCTCGACACACTTTTAGTTTTCTAGTCATAACTTTTGATTCCTATATTCAATTAACATGATTTATATTGCATTTTAAAGATGACTTTCAGAGCTACATTTAATATTCAATAATCATCTTCTGATTTAAATGTTAAGAATGTCAAATATTGGGTTGAAGTCTGAAAATAGTTTTCAGTTTCTGATTTGATACCTTTTAGTATTTTATTGATAACGTTCAATTTCGAATTGATATTGATTTGATTTAAGTTGCATTAGAAAGAAAACTTCAATATCTACAAATTCATCCTATATACTTATTCCCAATTCAAACGTTTTAGATCTCAAAACTGTGCTCCAAGTTAACCCATTGCACAGAGGTCGGTCGACCGGGCCGGTCGACCGACGTGCACAAAACTGTGCACGTCTGGCAGTTTTGTGCGGTCGACCAGGCCGGTCGACCGGAACTGAGAGCAGTGCTCTCTGTTCTTCTCGGTCGATCGGGCCAGTCGACCGGAGGCTGTAACGGTCAGATTTTTGACCGTTACCGGTCGACCGGGCGGTCGACCGGCAGCTCTGACAGACCCCAACGGTCAGATTTTTCTGACCTCTATAAAAGGGGGTTTTGTCATTGTTTGAAGCCAAGATTTTAGGAGAGCTTTTGTCCAGTTATTTTCATTCTTTTAGCAGAGTTTTCTCCACAAAATAGAGTGCCAATATTTCCTATCAAAGGGATTTTATCAAGAGAGTGTTTATTGTGATTTCTTGAGTTTTCCATCAAAGTTCTTTCCTTGATTTCTCACACTACACTTGAGCATCCATAGTTGTATCTATCCTATAGGAGAGTGTTGTAGTGAGAGTTTTTGTAGGTGATCAAGTGTTTAGATCACCAAGATTTCATCTTGTACTTTGAGGAGACGGGCAAGTGTGCTCGTGGTTGTTTAGGGTTCGGGTGCGAACTCTTGTAGCTGGAGGTGCGACCTCGACGAGCCGGTGGGCTTGTGGTGTGTAAGGGACTTTGGGAGTCCGAGGGCTTGTAGGTGTTGCGGCACCAAGGAGAGATCCGGTTGGATCGTGCATAGTGGAAATCCTTCGTGTGTCGAAGGCGGGGATGTAGAGCAAGTGTGCTCGAACCTCGAAACAAACCCTTTGTGTTTGCGATTGCTCACTCTTGCTCTCTTACTCTTTTTGTCTCACTTATATCTTGCATTACTTTATTGTCTTTATCTCTTATATGCATGATATACATTTGTGCTCATAATTGTTATACTTGCTTGGGATTGTTATTAACACTAGTATTCAACCAAGAGAGCCAACGCGGCACCTCAACCCATTCAAGGGGAATCTAGAGGAGTTTGTCCAGAGCCTCGCAAGGGGAATTCGGCAACACTCTTGTGTTATACATAAGTGTTCAATTAAAAGAAGTTTTATTTGGTCATCTTAGTTTTAATTCCGCATTATTTGTTCATAAGTGACCATTAGATTAGCCATCACCTATTCACCCCCCCTCTAGGTGATCTTACATGAAGGCCCATCACTCTAGTTTTGATGATGATTAACTCATGTAGTTATAGTACTAATGATCTTGTGTTTAATTAGTGACAGATTTATGATCAAGATCTTAGTAGGTGCATAGCTTCAACAAGGATTTGAAGTCAAGTTTTGGAGCTAGCACGGTGTTTGGACCAAGTGAAGAAGGCTTCAAGTGAAGACTTCAAGAAGATGAAGACTTGAGTCTAGGTTTTTTTAGAAGATTTTATTTTTAGATAAAATGTAAAGGATAGAGTAGTTGGTGGATTGCTCAAATACTTATACACACACACTCTTGATTTAGTTTGTTTTACAAAAGATTTTCTATTTTAGAAAATAAATGTTTGAATTTTGGTTTTGGTGTTTCTCATATACATGTCTTTTAACCAAAATCATGTTTAGTGCATAATGTCAAAAACATAGATATTTCACCTTGTTTGTGTAGTGGATCATATCCATACACACTATGCTTTAAAAGTGTTTAGAATATCTTGTTTTTGTATTTGGTGAAGTTTTGAAAAAACAAGTTTGGAAAATACTGTTTTTAGTTTGAGCCATATTTTCCAAGTTACAAAAATAGTTCAAAACATTTGTAACATGCCTTGATTTTGTGCAAGCATGTTTGTTTATCAAAGTATATTGGTAAAACTATTTTTGTATATTTTTCAGTATTTTATGGGATTTTATTCAATCAAAAAGACTAAGTTTTTATCTCTTAAACATTTCTGACCCAGAGCTGGCTGGCAGGCCAGGTCGGTCGACCGCACGGTCGACCGTACCAAGGGCCGGTCGACCTTGCGGTCGACCGACGTGCACAGAGCCGTGCACGTCTGGCAGCACAGTGGGCCGGCTGACCGGACGGTCGACCGGACCAGAGAGCTCTGCTCTCTGTATCTGGGCGGTCGACCGAGCGGTCGACCGGTAGCTCCAACGGTCGGAAATCAGACCGTTGGCGGTCGACCGGACGGTCGACCAGTAGGCCTGACAGACTCCAACGGCTAGTTTTTTTGAGCCTATAAATTTGGGGGTTGGGCATTGTTTTTCACCAAGATTTTTAGTGGACTTTGAGCCAGTTTTTCCTAGTTCATTAAAAGAGTTTTCTCCACTAAATTGAGAGCTAATTCTTCCAATCAAAAGGGGAGTTTTATCAAGAGTGTTAAAAGTGATTCTTTGAGTTTTCCTCCGCAATTTCCATCCTTGTTTTCTCACACACCCACTTGAGCTATCCATTGCTATATCTACCTATAGGGTTTTGTTGTGAGAGTTTTTATTGGTGATCAAAGTGTTTAGATCACCAAGAGATCTTTTCTTGTTTCTTGAGGAGGCGGACGAGTGCGTTCGCGATTGTTTCGAGTTCGTGTGTGAACTCTTGTTTGAGGTGCGGCCTCGGCGAGCCGGTGGGCTTGCGGTGTGTACGGGACTAGAGAGTCCGAGGGCTTATAGGTGTTGCGGCACCGAGGACTGATCCATTGGGATCAAGCATAGTGGAAATCCTTCGTGTGTCGAAGGCGGGGATGTAGAGCAAGTGTGCTCGAACCTTGAAACAAATCCCTTGTGTTTGCGATTGCTCACACTCTCTCTCTCTCTCTCTCTATATATCTCTTGTTTATATCTTGCATGCTTAAATTGTGTTCATCTTTATATGCATGATATACTTGTGTGCTTAATTGTTATACTTGCTTGGGTTTGTTTGCTAACACTTGTATTTAACCAAGAGAGCCAACGCGGCACCTCAACCCTTATCTAGGGGAATCTAGAGGAGTTTGTCCAGAGCCCTTCACGGGGAATTCGGCAAACACTCTTGTGTTATACTTGGTGTTTAGTTTAAATAGTTTGTTTAGGTCATAATAGTTTTTACTTCCGCATTATTTGGCATTTAGTGACCTTTAGATTAGCCATCACCTATTCACCCCCCTCTAGGTGAACTTTACAAGAACCGCGTCTAATGACTGAGACGCGGAGCTCAGTGAGACCCGCGTCTAAACTCAGAGACGCGAGGTTCACATGAAGTCCGCGTCTGATCCGCCACTTAGAAAATTCTTTAAGTGTTGGGATCAAATGTAAGGCTCAATGAAACCCGTGTTTAACAGACACAGACTCAAGCTGATGAAGCGAAGACGCGGAGGTCATCAATACCGCGTCTTGCTTACCAGTGCAAGGGTCGCATATGAAAATCAAACACGGGCATGAGCTTCGCGTTGGCAGATCAACTCAAAAGAAGCTTAACAGTTAAGATAACTCTTCAAGTTCTTTAATAGTAGAAACCAATTCGGGTGATTTATTACCTGAAATGGGGCCTCTTGCGCAGAGGAACCTCCCCTTTGAACCTCTGGAGCGACTACACTCGAGGAGGAAGCCACATGCTTGGTCTTTGGGCCATCTTGACGGTGAATTCTTTGGAGAAGATGAGAAAAAAATGAAAAAAAAAGCCGGAGCTTTTCTTGAAGTTCTTAAGGTTCTGGACGTAAAGATCAACAAAGAAGAAAAGAGTCTAATGATGACTCTTGAAAGACTGTTGTCTTTTATAGACACAGTAATCAGCCAAGATACGTGGCCCGTATCTCAAGATCGATCGTCGCCAGATGCGTGGTAACGCGCCCAGAACGCGTACCTCGCGTTTTAGGAGAACAGCGCCTCTTCAAGCTCCGCTAGACACGTGGAAACACACTCAGGACGCGAGACTCGCTTTTAACAGAGCTGCGTCTCTTCAGCAAAGAGAAGTCCGTGTCTCCACCTCGAAATCTGCGTCACTTCCAAAAAGTGAGAGTTGCGTGTCCACTTCGAAGACCGCATCTCTTCAGTATTCTCTAACTCGCGTCTTGGCAAAACAAGAGAGTTGCGCCTCTGTTCCCAGTGAGTTACGTCTCTACTTTGACGCAAGTTCGCGTTTGTAATACTCAGAGCCGCGTTTCTACATCAAGTGAAAGGTACGTCTTCACTTTAAAGGAAACTCGCACCTTGACAAAACAGCAGAGCCGTGTTCCGCGTCTCCACCTCGAAGTTTGCGTCACTTCAATAGAGTGAGAGCTACGTCTCCACTTCGATGTTCGCGTCTCTCCAATGAATGAGAGTCGTTAGGTCCGCGTCTCCAAGGCCACATGACCTTCACGTCTACAAGACCTGTGTTCAGTCTTTACTTCTGCAATCAGTTCAAACAGTACACTGGCAAAAGTAGTTGGCGATTTTCTTTGGTTCAATAGTACACCGATAACCAGCTCAGAGTGCTGATGAGGTCCGGACTGCGTATCGTACACGCACGACGATCATCTCTGGTGGCTTCAAAGAGTTTAACAACACACTCACGAAGACCAAATCCAGATAACATCGAGGTCAAGGTATTTCAAAAGATTGCTAGTCTAATCTTGAGAGCTTGCTGCCAACAAAAGGTCCAAAGTGTTTCAAAACATGTCTCAGTCAACCACGGAGTTTCAAAAACTTTAAAGGGAGTTCTGTAGACTCTCATTGAAGATAAGCCATCAGATAACAGGATCCATGCTTCAGACGCGAGGCTAATTGAAGCCACTCATGCAAAGCGAAGATGCAGAGCTCGAAGCCCGCGTCTCACACCACTGCAATGCCAAAATGTAAAAATAAAAGCCCGCGTCTCAGCACCACTTCAGTACTTAGACACAGAGCTTAAAGCTCGCGTCTCACACACGAAGCTCAATATACAGTTCGAAGCTCACGTTTCAACACCACCGCGGTGCCCAAACGTGAAGCTCAAGACCCGAGTCTCAGACGAGAAGCTCGACACAGAGTTTGAAGCTCGCATTTTAACACACCGCGGCACCCAAATGCGGAGTTCAAGACCCGCATCCAGCGTTACCTCAATGGCTAAACGCAGGGCGCAAACCCGCGTTCTAACTACAGAGGAGCCCTGCGTCTTAGTTAAAATTACCCCTGTTACTGGGTCAAGTACTGCCCACGTAACGAGGGGAGTTAATTCCCATTATGGAGGGTTTTTAGGGACAGTTTTACCCCTGAAACCTCTATAAATAGCTCAGTTTTTTATTGAAGAGGGGTCAAAATTTTCAGCTGAGGAATACTTATAAAGTTAAACTCTTCTACCAACTTGCTGAGTTCAAGTTTTTGCCTAAGTCTGTTTGAGATTTCATAGGATAAAAGCTATGCTACTCCATCAGTGATCCTAGGAGAAGATTTTCAGAAGAGCTTGACATTCATCTGATCAACGAAAAATAAGAATCACTTTTCACCCCGCTGCGCAAAGAATCCAGCCTTAAACAAAGAGGGGATTTGAGCTTTAGCGTCTCCTCTCTCTTATAGTTGGAATTTTGAGTTGTTGGAATCTTTCATTGATTCAAGAAAATTCTGCAATACCTATTTTCAAATTTCCTCCCCGTACAACGTGCTTCTACAAAACGTGTTCTCCCTTGATGAAGCCCATAACCTTACTGTGGAGGCAGAAGAGATGGTGAATCGGCCCCCACCTTTTGTGAGATCTTATCGTCGAATGAGACTGCGGAGCAACATCAGCAATCACTAATTGAAGGCAATCAATCAGGAGAGATTCATTATCAACTGACATGCCTGCAACTAGCAATCAGATGAGTTGCTGAGGTATTCAAATTGATGTTACTTTCATTCAGAAACCTTATTGTCAGTAAAGCAAAATTTCTGGATGACAACAATTTGATTATGAAGCCTTTTTCACCTATTCTAAAGTCTATAGAAGAAGAGAAGCCCGACTTCATATTCATATGCAATTGAGGCGAGTTTTTGATGGAATCAAAGAAAATAAAGCAAAGCCTTACTTTAATTGTCAAAGAAGAAGTTACTCCACCAGCTGAAATTCACGAGAACTAGAACCATCAATGGAAGAGTTCAAAGGAGTTGTGCATGACAAGATTCCAAAAGGATTACCACCCACGAGAGATATACCGCATCACATTGATCTTATTTCAAAATTAAGTCTCTTAATCTTTCACATTATCGGATGCATCCTAAAAAAAATGAAGTTCTAAAAAAGAAGATTGAAGAGTTTAAACACAAAAGTCACAACAGAGGGAGCATGAATAAAGCAGGACTTCCTCGCATGCAAAAGAGACTAGATTTTGTGGAGAAATCTAATAAAAAGTACAAAATAACAGCTAATAAGAAGAGACGAGAGGACCTCTTTGAAGAAGAAGATATGATGAAGGTGTATTGGAGGAGAAAGAATCTTAGCTGAAAGAGTCCCTACCGAGCAGGTATATCCAGATTGAAACTCAAGAACGAGTTCTTTGAAAAGAGAGGGACTAATGTAGGAAGCAGAACAGTAACAAAGCTGTTAACTGTCAACAGTCCATTTCAACTGTGGTCAGGTCTCTTAAGCTGTCGACAGAGTGACTTCGACAGGGTTTTCTTGAGAGTCAGGCCATTATAGTCTGTCAACAGGCTGCTTCAGCTGTCGACAAATGAAGTCATATCAACAGGATCCGAATCAGAACCAGATTGAGTTTTCCAATCTGAGTTCAGTTTGATTGGTTTGTTTCTCCTTTATTTAATTAGGTTTTATAATTAGAGTAGTATTCTTTTTTATTTTGCCTATATAAGATCATTGTATCTTTGCAACTTTTATTCATCTTTTGATTATCAATTAAAATTGAGTTTTTCTCTTGCTCGTGGATTCAAGTTATTCTCTTTTGCTCGTGAATTCGAGTATTTTTCTACCTAAAAGCATCTTTTAGGGTTCATTGGCGTTAGAACGAGATCTAAACGGCATTGTTCGCTTTCTTGTCTGCGTCAGTGCAGGCCCGTTCACTTGGGCCGAAGTGTTTGTAACTGAGAGATTATGATGGACTTTTAGCATGCATTGTTCGAGGTGCACACAACTAGATATAGTGTGCGCGCGCTCGACGTAGGGAGATGATTTAGGATTATGATGGGGGTAGCGGTAAGGGTGTTAGCCAGTCGTTAGAGGTGGATGATGACTCAGGGGAGCTGGTATAGCAGGATCTGTTCATCAAGGCAAGATGATATCGAGAAGTCTGAGAATGTAGATGATTGAGATCTAGCCGCACAGAGGAGTTTTGAAGTTCCTCTGGTCATATAATAATCTAAAACCTACATGAACTTGATTGGACAAGTTTTCATTTCTTTCAAAGCTCTTCCTACCTGAACCTGACAAAACCAAAACTTAACTCGAATCTGAACTCAGTTTTTGAAGTATACATAGACTTGATTTGTACATTTTTATATAAAACTTGTACAGGCCAACATACACACACATACACAAATATTTGTATAGGTCAGGGCACGCGCACACACTGTGTATGTCTGCATCTGTACATGCATAATAACTAAAATAAATTTTCCTAAAAAAATTTAAATTTTTTGCATATATACATCAATATCTTTCTATATGTATGTTTAGATAAAAATTATTTTTGCGTAAAAAGTATTTAGATTTAAAGTATCCTCAAAATCATCTGTAGCCCTCGGCTCGCTGCTCTCATTGATAAAGGACAATTCTGCAATTGCCAAAGAGCACAGAGAGTGGCGCATCTCTAAGGGCCTGCTTGCTATACACCAATCCAACAACATCACAAGGTGTAATCCCAGGACATATAAGATCAAATTATTCCCCAAAATGCAACAATTATTTACTATGTCAAATTGTCTTATTTCAGGTTTCACCACATAATTTCTAGCTTATCACACGGTGATGCAACGAAATGGACTGCATGAGAGTTATGATAATTCATAGCGAAAGTTTTACTGTGAACTTCTGACCTCCTTTCAATTAATATTATGACTTACTTACAATTTCTTTTCAAGTTTCTCTTGCAGCTGAATCGCTTGTTCTTTGCTCTTGTCTCAGGTGAAGATGATCTGACCAATGGATACCTTGACACCGTCATCGATTGGATTCCTGGGATGAACAACATGAGGCTTAGGGATTTCCCAACTTTAATCCGAACAACGAACCCAGAGGACTTTGGCATTAAATTCGTCAATGGCGAGATGCAACAATCTTTTCGAGCCTCGGCTGTCATTATAAACACCTTCGATGAATTTGAAGCACATGTTCTAGATGCATTGTCGCGGATCCTCCCTCCACTGTACACAGTTGGCCCTCTCCATTTGCTTTCGCGTAAAATACCCAACACCAAGCTTGAATCCGTTGGATCAAGCTTGTGGCAAGAGGACTCTCGGTGTTTGAAATGGCTGGAAGGAAGAGCGCCTGGATCAGTATTATACGTAAATTTTGGTAGCACAACGGTCGTTACGAGTGAGCAATTGATAGAGTTTGCGTGGGGTTTTGCTAATAGCGGCCGCGATTTCCTGTGGGTGATAAGGGACAACCTTGTGAAGGGCGAAGCAGCCGTCTTGCCAGAAGAGTTCATGGCGGAGACGGAGGGGAAGAGGCTGCTCACAAATTGGTGCATGCAGGAAGAGGTGCTCATGCACCCAGCAATTGGAGGGTTCTTGACACACTGCGGGTGGAACTCAATGTTGGAGAGCATAGCAGCGGGCGTGCCTATGATATGTTGGCCCTATTTCGCGGATCACCACCCCTATTGCCGGTATGCGTGCACGGAGTGGGGGATCGGGCTAGAGGTCGGGGCCGTTGTGAAGAGGGGAAATGTGGAAGCGGCAGTGAGAGAGCTGATGGAAGGAGAAAAGGGGAAGGAGATGAAGAGAAACGCGGCGAAACTGAAGGACAGTGCAGAGAAGGCGGTAGAACCTGAAGGCTCATCTTTCAGGAATTTAGATGAAGTGATCAAGGAGGTCCTTCTCCGTAGGAATTGAAAACGGTTGTGTCTATGTTTGAAGAGTTCTTTTGGTTCTATTTCTCATCAAACAATTTGTTGCATGTTCCTCTGTTTCCTTAATTATTGGTGTAGGCATCATTTGAAATCACGAAATGATTGATTGCTAGCTAGCTTCCCATATGATTGAAGCTCTCTTATTTTGCTTCTTTACAGAAATTTGGAAGAAACACCAATTTTACCAAAGAGAGAAGAAGAAAAAAAGAGGGGAAAGAAATGGAATAAGAAAGAACTCAATATTTGATAAAGTCATTTTGTAAATTCAGAAACAGTTAAATTCTAAGAAATGAAAGGTATTGTAGTGGCCAAAATTTGACTCTCGATGACATGTGTCCTACTTATCAATTAAGAGCTTCTTCCGAGAAATCTACAACACCTAAAGCCTTCGCCACTCCTGGCCATCGTGAAACTACCCTCCGTCCTGAAGACGTCTTCAGTCCGGAGTCGCATTCCACCGTTCGGAGACCTTTACACCTCCAAGGCCTTTACTACTTTAAGATCTTTTTCGCCTCCAAGGTCCCAGCTCCGAGTTTGAAGCGTCAACAAACAGATCATCCATGATCTCCACCGATACTTATGCAACTCTTCCAACCCTTACATTCATAACGAGTAATACCTCAATGAACGCGGACAATTATAGACAATAGCAAATTTCTCAGTATGTAATCCTAACCGACCAGCACTAATGAACACAGTCGTTACAACAAATCATGCAAGTGCAGATCATGCAGTAACAACAGTTCTTCAATTTGGCCTCCACACTTTCATCCCTATCAGGTATATATGATCTTTCTTCTCCAAAGATTGGGATCGCTTCCCTATTCCTCAGAGCACACGTATACACCATCCACTATCAGTTCCCTATGCTAGTCTATTCACTATACAGAAAATTTTCATATTCTAATCCACCACCACACTAGCAGTACCATGTGCTAGTCCACCCTTTCATCACACTGGCAGTTTTCCTCTGTCGATCCTTCCTACCATTCCACCTTCTGATTCTCACGCCTGATGGTCTTAAGCCAGCACCACAATGATGCTCCTAACCTGAAAGGTATTTTTTTTCGTGTATGTTCTGACACATATCACCTAGGGAGCACCAAGATTGCTTGTGGTGGGTTCAATCTATGGTGAGTCAATTTTTATCCACCACAAACTGGTGCTTTTATTGTGAGTTGAGTCTACACTCGAGGTCTCCTGCCTTTAAACCCAAAACCTTCCTGTAATGCCCCGATCCCGCGGGTACGGAGACGTTACTGCGATGTATATCCGTGGTCAAAAATACCCTCACGTATATACGTTAAGCATCAGTATAGGCAAGAATCATAGTACGGAAGCAAGTGGTGCATTATACATTCCCGCATTGAGTACAATTACAAAGTTATCACCAGATGTGACACAATATTACAAGAATATTACATTATCGATAGGCGCAAATATGAGAATACAAAGAGATGTACAAGTATGAACAGTACAAATGGCGCTCACGAGTTTACAGAAGGAAAACTCGAGAGATGCGCAGGGGACCTGGAAGGATAGGGCTCTAGACGGTCTGTCGGTGATCTATGCTTCAGCTGCACATCTTTGATCAACATCTGGCAGAATCTACAAGCTCCAAGCTCCTGCAACTTGGACATGAGGATTCAGGGGAGTCAGAACTCCCCAGCGAGTGGTGATGCTAATGCCAAATGGCGTGCGAAGATAAGCACACGTGTATCGATAAATCTGAATCATAAACATGCATTCAAAACCGTATCGTGAGCACAAGCATACAGAAGCAGGTAGATATATAGCAAGTGATATCAAGCAGGGAATACTCATGGTATGATAAGATAAGAGCAGGAGACTGGTGGAATATAACACAAGTGGTAAAGTAGGATGTAAGCAGCTATAATATAATAATGGTCATAAACTGAATATCCGATGTAAAATCCTACAAAAGCAAACTCGGCAAAGCATATAGCGTATACATAGTTGGCATCTTTTATTATTATTATTTTACTCGTCTTACCCAGATGTCTAGATATGTGAACTAGCGTCTCAGCACACATCTGAGTAAAGCAAGGTTGTTATTGGAAGCCAACGGGGGTATCAACGAACAATGTTTACAGTGGGTCCCGTGCATGCCCGGGACCACGGTCCAGGGCATGCCTGGGACCACGTTCCAGGGCGTTCCATTGCTGGTGTATGGAACCGACCGCAAGGCCTATAGGAGGGTCTTATAGGATGTCCTTTTCAAGATGGAACCAGGAAGGAGGGAGCCAGCGCTCCCCTCGGTCGCCTGGAGGTCCTCAGGTCAAACCGAAAGTTTTAGTTGCACAATGTACCTAGTACCACTGTAAACACGAACATGTATTGATATCCACAAGTTTTCCCCGTCCTGATGTAAGTTGTCTCATTTTATGAGTTATTAGATAATTATCAGATTTCGGGAATGAGCAGGAACAATCCAAGAATATCAAGAATGCAGGTGTATCAGAAGTATAGTTTGTACTATAATATATCAAGTTGTAATCAAGATGTCAGGTCATCATTCCCGTTATCGTGATAATTATAAGAGTCAAGTATATCATGCCGGCTGTCAAGTAATATCATGACAGGAGGGTGATATTGGCAAGTGACAAGTCATGTCATAACAAGGAGCAATTATCAAGTAGTAGCATGTCAGGTGTCAAGGATAACACATCAGTTGCCAAGTGATACAGACAGGTGTTGGTATTAGCATGTAAATGACAGGTATCAAGTAATAGCATGTCAAGTGTTAACATATCAAGTATGTACATGGCAAGTGATAGAGTAATAGCTGAGCACAATCAAGCGGAGCTGAGCAAGCTGGAGGTACGGACAGCAAACAGTGTTTAACACTAGAGCACCTGGCGAGGTTACAGGGACGACTCAGCTTAAAGTGTGAGTAGAAAAATCTGGCAACATCTCGCCTAGATGAATCTAGTGGTAAAGTACTAAGCGCTAAACATACCTACCAGGCGGAGCTGAAAGACCTGACGGTCTGAACGACACTTCTCTTTTGAGATAGTTGGCGAGAGTCCGGAGGCTAAAGTACGCTCGGGGTCTAAGCGTACTCTCGGTAGCTATCACGAAACCCATAAAAGTACATGCCTAGAACCATTGGGTAGCCAGCCCAGGAGTGGACAGAAACTCAGAGTCAATATGAGAGTATCTATACGAAATGTTAGTACCACATGAGCATGCATACAAGCGTGATAATATCTACACTACCGTGGAGTGGAGAAGCCCAGAGGCTGATAGGACCCGGAGGCCAAGTAGAAAGCCCGAAAGCTGATGGGCCCGGAGGCCAAGTAGAGAGCCCGAAGGTTAACGACCACGAAGGGTTGGCCACACATGGTATAAAGCAGTAAAGAACATCACAGGCATGGTATATGTGCAAGAAGTAAATTATCCTAGTACAAGCGTTCGTCACAGGCATATACATGTACAATCATTGGCACTCAGTCACATATAAATACAGGGGCACAGCCCAATACAAAATACATTCAAATACGAAATAAAAACACGTCGACCCAACGAAGTGGGGACACCCAAATCAAGGCGAGGAAACTTGCCTAAATCTCCGAAAAAGCCAAAAACTCTGAAATCCCAGGAACTCGTGCACTTGCCATAAAATGTAATAAAATATAAATAAATATATATTTAATTTTTTAGAGAAAGAGAAGAGGAGAGAGAGGAGAGAGAGAAAGAGGGATTTAGAGAGAGAAAGTTTAGAGAGAGAAAGAGGGAGTTAGAGAGAGACTAGAAAGAGAAAGAAAAAACTAGAGAGAGAAGAGATGAGAGAGAAAGAGAGAGGAGAGAGAGAAATGGAGAGAGAGAGATACGACAGAGAGAGAGAGGACCGCTAGAGAGAGAATTGGAGAGAGAAAATAGGAGAGAGAGAGAAACTGGGAGAGAGGGGAGAGAGATGAGAGATAGAGAGAGAAAAGAGAGAGGGGAGAGAGAAAAGAGAGAAAGAGAGAGGGGAGAGAGAAAGAGAGAGAAAGAGAGAGAGGGAGAGAGAGAGAAAAGAGGAGGCGACAACCCCCTCCTCTGCCCGCGCACAGGGGGCCAAGGTGGCCCCCTGGTCACTCTCGGCCGTCGGCGGTGCCTAGCTCCAGGGTGGCGCCGGCCACTCCAAAAAGAGGGGAAAAAGGGGGAGTTTGGTTTTGGAGGTGGAGAAGAGTAGTGGTGGTGGTGGAGATGGTGATTTTGGTGGTGGTGGAAAAATTGAAGAAGATGGGAGGAGGAGGAGGATGAGTAGGGTGTTGTGGGGGTGGGGTTAGAGTGGAGAAGGTGGTGGTGGTAGTGGTTAATTTGAAGAAGATGAAGAAGAATAAGGTAGAGATGGTGATGGTTTTGAGGAGGAAGGAGATGGAGGTGGTGGTTGATGTTGTTGTTGGTGTTGGAGATAGGGAGAGGTGGCCGGGGTTGGGAGTCTTCTCACCGTTGACGGTGATCGGAGCGTCAGAGGGGTGTGGAGCTTGGGCGCCGGCCAAATGGAGGAGGAGAAGAAGAAGAGAAAGGAGAAGAAAGAAAGAAAGTTAGGGAAAAAAAGAAAAAAAAGGAGGGGAGATGGATGGGAAGGGGGAAGGGGATGTGACCGGCCCACGTAGGCTGGGTCGGTTAGTGGAGTCGGTGGGAAAAGAAAAGGACAAAGAAATAAAGAAAGAAAGAAAAGGAAAGATACCAAAAATATAATATTATAATAAAGTCGAAAAATATTGACTTTCCCAAAAAAATCCCCAAAAATACCCAGAGGTAGAAAATATCATCCTGAAGAATAATATGAAATTAGTTTTCAGAGATAAAATTCCATTTTCAAATTAAAAATTCTGAAGTAAAACGTCGATACCGGTCTACACCGGTGCGACCGGATTTTGATAAATTCTGAAAAATCTCAGAAAATGCATAAAAGAAGAAAATATGATTCTAAGAAGTAATATGAAAGTAGAATCTAGAAATTCAATTCTGATTGTAAACTAAAAATTCTGGAATCAACCAGCGATACTGGCCGGCACCAAATCCGGTGGAATTTTGATAAATTTAGAAAAATCTCAGAAAAAGTATTTAGATAGAAAATGTGATTTTAAGAAATAATGAGAAATCTTTTATAGAAATTCAACTCCATTTGTAAATTAAAAATCTGAGAATCGGTTAGCGACACTGGTCGACACCAGTTTTGAATATTTTCAATTTAATACAGAAAAATTCCAGAAAATCATGAAAAATCTAAAATATTGGAAAATGATGTTTGAAACTGAAATTGGTCAAACCTGACTACCAAAAAGATCAAAGCGAGTAATACACTAGGATCGGGCCCCTGGTTCAGACTAAGGCTGACTCTGAGTCTACGAATCCGGATCCAAGGCAAAACGATCATATAAATAATTCATAATACAAAACAAATACAGGAAGTAGATCAATTCTGAATACGCAACTAAGTATGTATTCTGGGAATGGGGTGTTACACTTCCTCAAAAAGCCTCTTCTATAGCGCTGATGGCCCCGAGAAAACAAGCCATCACCCACGATGGTGTCCCATCAAGGGGAGAAAACAACAGTACCGCCGGGGACACGGCCCCCCGCATGTCATCAATCAGTAGTATGCTGGCAAGGATATTGAATCCTCCCCTCGGGGGGCAGCTGCCAGTATTCG
Organism: Agave tequilana; assembly: GCA_038442645.1. Classification (NCBI taxonomy): domain Eukaryota; kingdom Viridiplantae; phylum Streptophyta; class Magnoliopsida; order Asparagales; family Asparagaceae; genus Agave; species Agave tequilana. The sequence goes on from JAVJIF010012683.1 coordinate 37,429, forward strand.
AGCATCCCTGTCATTATTCGAAGATCAGATCCTCGCTGACATGAAAGAGCAGATGAAGGAACAATAAACCCAGTTAGATCGCAATCATGAGCAGGCAGCTTTTGATCACGAGAACGCCATCCGTGAACAGGAGGCGTTGAGGTAGCTCAATGACCAACTCTAGGCCCAAATCACTACCCTCTAGAACACTCAGACACAAATGCAGTTAGAAAGCAATCTTGGAATCGAAGAATCTCCAGATATCCGAGCCCTCAACAAGTTAATCCAAAGACGGATCGAGGAGGCTAAGTTGTAGCTTCATAGCCGACCAACACTTTTAGCTGCCAAAGTCTCTGATTCTCCTCTCTCCAAAGAGATCCTGGAGTGTGACTTCTCTAGGAAGTCTCAGCTCTAACATTTGATTTACTCCAGAGCGAGCGACCTAGTTCAGTATATTAAGCACTTCTGGGGCAAGATGGTGGCTACTCTGGCAATAATCCACTCATGTAACTAACCTTTTATCCAGTTTGAAAGCCGTGGCCTCGGATTTGTTCCACTCCATGTAGCTACATTCTCTCACAACTTCAAAGAGGTAACTGAAGCATTTCTTACTCACTACGCTTCTCACCAGGAAGCCAAGAAAAACAATCATAACCTCCTCTCTGTCAAAACGAGGCAGGATGACAGCCTCAAGAAAACATCGACTACTTTCAGACCCAGCTAGTCAAAGTCCCCAATTGCGGTGGGAATGTCTCTACACTCGTATTCATCAACGAGCTACAGGTGTTTCACCCCCAATATAAATATTTGCTGAAGCATGATGCAACTCAGATGAGTGAAGTCCTATCCTGAGCCCAGCCTTGTATTAAGTTGGAGGAAACTATAAAGAGTTTCATCAGTCACTCCCTCAAGCGCGACAACGATGGGGAGAAGATGAACTCGCGGCGAGAGATTCTGACACATGTCGGTAACCAGAATCGGGGGCAACTCGCCTTCAAAAAGTAGGCATTACTGATTCTCTCTCCTAATCCACTCTAAGCCTTTAGGACAGAACAATACTCCACCCCATTGAGGCTCCCCATCAACGAAGTCTTTAGTGCCATCAAAGACAAGCAATGGGTAAAGCGCCTGAAGCCGATCCAGCGTGACCCTGCACTTCTCGGAGCGAAAGATTACTGTTCCTTCCACAAAAGTGTTGGCCTAAAGGCCCATCACTTTAGTTTTAATGATGATTAACTTATGTAGTTATAGTACTAATGATCTTGTAATGTTTTAGTCTATAGGTTTAATCAAGATCTTAGTTTGGTGCTTAGCTTCATCAATAGACTCAAAGTCAAGATTTGAAGCTAACATGTATTGATTCAAGATCTCAAGCATGAAAAATACATCATGTACTCAATAAGGAGTCTAGATAAAAGGAATAATGTTTTGATCAACTCAAGATAAAGAAGACGATCTAGAAGAAGACTTGAAGTTTGTAATAGATTTTGTAAGTGTTTAGAATTTTTTGTAAAGTTTAGATTAGATTTGATTGCTCAAGCTCGTACGTACACAAAAGTTTTAATATTGGTACGATAGTTTTTATTGAATATAATTTGTTGAGTTTAATAATATCAATTTGAAAAAGATTTTATATTTTTTGTTTTAAACTCAAATCTTGTGCTTATATGATTTATATATTAAAGAAATGAGTTTTATAGTTTGTAATATGTATTGAATTTTATCCATACATATTAGAGTTCTATTTGATAAAAGAAACTTATTCTGATGAGTTATAGTTTTGATTTTATCAAAAGTTGATTTTATAATTAAAAAATCTCAAAAACAAGTTTTAATTGTTTGATATGTGTATCAGAATTTGTCCATACACATTTTTGTTTCAATAAAAATTTGAGAAACTTGTTTTTTATTTTAACAAGTTTTGATTTAACTTGTTCAAGCTTAAAGTTTAGTTTTTGAAAAAAAAAACAATTTTAAATATAGTTTGTTTTCAAAGTTGTACATGATATCTCAAAAAGAAGTTTACATATTTGTAATATGTATAAATTATTGATCATACTTATATGTACTCTAAAGTATTTACATGATCTATTTTTTTTTTGTAGATTTTATAAAAATTTACTTCAGTTATTAAAAGATTTTAAATAAACAAAAATTATTTTTTAGCCTTGGCTAGTCGACCTGGCGGTCAACCGGATGTGTCACAAGCCAATTGGCTTGTGCACATGGTGGACCGGGTGGTTGACCAATGGCCAGAGAGCATGGAATGCTCTCTTTGGTCGATCGACCGCGCAGTTGACTGATTAAGAGAGAGCAAGTATGCTTTCAGTCAGTCGACCGACCTGTCGACCGACTTCTGTGAGAACAAATTTGTTCTCACATCGGTCGACTGACAGACAGACCTCAACGACTAGAACTATAGCAATTAGGGCGGTCGACTAATAGGCCATTTCTTACCCAATTTTGCCCCAACACTTAGTTTTTATTGAGTGCTTATAAAATTGGGTTTTGGTTGAATTTTTACAACTAGTTTTCACAAGCTTCTCAAGAGAATATAGACTATTTTTATGAACAAGTTTTAGAGCTTCACCTCTACATCTTGAAGAGTGTTTTTTCTTAGTTTTTAAAAAGAATTTTTCTTGGGTTTTCTTTTGCAAATCTCCTTAATTTTCTCACACACTTAGCAAATTATTTCTACATCTACCCTATAGGATCCGTGTTTGTAAGAGGGTTTGTTTATGGTCAAGAGTCATGATCACAAGTTCTTTTTATTGTATTTGAGTGTGGTTAGTGGTTGTAGCTTCGAGCGAACTTGCGGGTTCGTGTTTGTAGTTCTTGCGGAAATGAGTGAGGGACTTGCAAGTCCGAGAGTTCTTGAGGGTACTTGTAGGTGTTGTGCACTGAGTGATCTTGTAGGATCGCGCTAGTGGAAATTCTTCATTGTGGTGAAAGCGGTAACGTAGAGCAAGTTGCTCCAACCTTGAAATAATTCTCTCGCATTTGTGATTGCTCTTCTCTCGCTTTCTTACTCACTCTTGTTTAATATCTTGCATGCTCATATTGTTTATATCATTATATGCCTGATATTTCTGCTGCTCAATTGATATACATGCTTAGGATTGTTTAATTGCTTTTATTTCTGTAGAATTGTTAATCTAGTTTTTAATTTTCACATTTAATTAGCACACCACCTATTCACTTTACCTCTAGGTGATTATAGAAAGCAAGAGACATAAGATCGTCAACTGCAAAAGCCTCTAGTGATACCTGAAAGGCTAGTCCGCCAAGGCTTCCTTAAAGAGTATGTCTTTACCTTCGGGCAGCCTTTGACGTAGTACAATCAAGCGCTCCACCTCTTACCCAACCGCAACATGTGATCACTCATTGCAAAGCGATTGAGTGACCCGATTTCTTTTACAGAGACATGAAATAAAAATGTGACTTTTCTTCTAACATTTTTGTGCCACTTCGCTGATGGGAGTGTTTTCCATCAGAATATCTGATGCTTGTACGTCTCGGTGTGGGAGTGTCGCCCGCTCAGAGGCAACACGCAAGCACTAGCCTAACGGGCTCCCTCTCGATTAGCCTATAGGCAGTTGAAATCCTCCGCTGTGGGAGTATCCCCCGCTCGGAGTCCCTATTCTGCTGCAGGAATTTTCCCTTCTCATAGCCCTACCAAGTTTTTAGGCACTATGATGGGATTACCCCCTCTCGGAGACGACAGCGCAAACTCACTGATATACCCATTGCCAACCAATCGTGCCAGAAACAGAAAATCAGTATTCCGCAGAGGCACATTCCAAAAGCCAATGGTAAATGCAAGCCAGAAAAGACCCAAACGTAAGCAAATTTTACTTTATATTCATTATATTATGTTACATCTAACAAGAGTGATACAACATATTCTGTTACCTCCTGTATTTACATCTCTTCCCTCCACTGATTGGATTGTTCCCCATCAGAATCCATGATGCTTGTACTTCCCTATGTGGGAGTCTCCGCCGCTCGGAGGTGGCAATGCAAGTATCAGCCTACGGGCTCCCTCTTGATTAGCCTATGGACAGTCAAAACCCTCTGCTGCTGAGATTTTTTCACTTGGAGTTCAACCAAAAATCGTCGCTGCCCTAATGGGATTTCCCCCACTTAGAGGCAATAATGAATCTCTACTTTGCTACAAGGATTTTCTCTTCTCAGAGTCCTACCAAGTTTGCAGGTACCGTAGTGGGATCTCCCCCACTCAGAAAACAACAACGCAAGCTCTCTGAATCGCTCCATATCCAACCAATCTTATTGGAGGTAGAGACCAGAACTCGAAAGAGTCATGGTCATACTAATTCTAAAAGCCAATGGTAAAAAAAAGCTAGGCAAGATCTAAGCATTAAACATTTCCATTTCAATATATTTCCATTCCAAATGTCATTCCATTATTTGATTACATGTAACAAGAGTAATACAATAAATTTCATTACATTTCTATGTTTACAATCTTTGAAAAGAAATAAAGCAGACCAGGTAAAGATAATCATATCCATCCTAGTATCTTCGCTTCCCCGACTTTCCTTTCGCATACTCTGATAAGCGAGAGAGCAAGGGGCATCAATAGTAGTGAAAATTTGACCCTCATCAAGATTATGGCACATGTCCTAGCTATCAAGAGCTTCCCCTGAGAATTCCACAACACTCAAAGCCTCCACCACTCCTGGTCATTCTAGAACTACCCTCCGTTTTGAAGATGTCCTTGGAACATAGTCACATTCCACAATTCGGAGACCTTTACACCTCCAAGGCCTTCACCCCTCTAAGGTATTTTCCATCCTGAAGGTCCCACCTTCGAACCTGAAGCTCCAAAAAGTAGACTGTCCATGATCTCCGCTGATACTTATGCAACTCTTCCCTCTCCCATGTTCATAATGAGTAACGCCCCAATCGGGGTGTGCAGTTATAAACAGTGATAGATTCTCTGGCATGCAATCATAACTCACCAGCGCTAATGATCCCAACTGTTACAACTCCTGCGTGTGCACATCGTGCAGTAACAACTATCCTTCAATGCCACCTTCACACCTAGATGTCAGGTTTATATGATCTTTCTTCTTCAACTGGGGGATTGCTTTCCTAATTCTCAGAGCACATACATAGGCCATCGCATATGTAGATAGGTCGATCGAGCTCAAACAAAGAGCTGCTGCAACTCAATCGGTCGACCGGTTGGTCAACCGATCTTAACAAACAGAGAGCACTACTGTATAAAGATCTCCCAAGATGATTTCCCAAGGCTTCCAAAACTTCAATATATCTCCCCCTTTTTTTTAACATCAAAAAGGTGGGATCACTTCTAATTTCCAATGAAGTCTGGGTCAGGTGTGAAGAAAGGATCATCTGGCGGATCAATGACCAGAAAAAAACATCTGTCAGCTCTGAGGGTGCAATCCAAGGGTCGAACGGAGGGCCAATAGCCGTAAGAGGCTGGCAATATCCCTGAGACACAGGAAGAGGCCACTCATTCTTAGAGTAAGAGATATCATTGCATTGCTAGAGATACCGAACAACTGAGCAAACATATGAGATATCATTACGAAATTCTTCTTGATTTGCAAGAATTCTTCTGTAGGAAAAGGAGGAACTAAGCTCGAGTGAGTTCATCTTGTCTATCAAGTCAGAGAATAGATCAACAGAAGAAGATGAACCTGAGGCAAACTAAGGAGAAGGAGGTGCCTAGGGGACATGGGTATGAGTACCTGCTTGTATCCTCTTAAGGAGAGTGTGATCAATATCAATAGAGAGAGCAAAAGCAGTCTCGCAGGAAACATCAATATTGAGATACTTGAAGAGGTAAGAAATCATCATCCTGTAGGGAAGATTCCTATTCGGGACCAAAAAATGTTTCGAAAGCATGAAATCAATAATAAGTTTAGGGATGTTGACTCTAATTCCTCACAAAAGGCAATAGATAAGGAGATGAGCACAACCCCTAACATGACTATACTTGCCGGATTTTGGAAGAAGATTGTAGAAGATGATCTTGGTTAGAACTTGGGCGGTAAAAATGTAATACTTCACCTCTTTGTTCTTCACCAAAGCAAGGTTATCATCATTGTGAAGCAATTTGGTGGCAGTAAGAGGAGACTTATCCTTGGGATAGTCATCTTCTAAGTCAAAGTGGAAGATATCGGGGCTTTCGCACGATAATTGAAAAACTATAGCAAAAACTTCTAAGGAAGTTTTAATATCTTGATTCTCAACTCTAGAAAGGATCACATTATCCTTAAAAGACAAGTTTGCATAAAAATAGAAAAAGATTGAGGTAAACTTGTTCTTTTATAGATACAAAAAATTCTAGAGAATTTGCCCTAAGGATTTGGGCTAGATTGAGATGCTCAATATCATTGAGCACCATATCTACCAGAGATGATCTGCTTCCTACTAAGAATGCAGTGCAAATACCTAGCATTCTCAGAAACAAAGGGTCCAAGGTTGGATGGTTTGGCTTTAGGGCCAGATTTCTTGGACTTTTCAGATGTTGATCTCTTAGAAGACATGATTAATCATAGAAAATTGAAGAAATATTGAATCTAGAACCAAAGAATTGAAAGAACTTAAAAGAGAGTGGAATGTAAAAATTTTACCACCAATAGATGGTGAATTCCTCCTCAAGATGAAAACCCCATGAAATATTTGAGAAATATTGAGATCAAATGGCCGAATTTGAGAGATTTAGAGGATGGGACAAAGTTTGGCAGAAAGTTGCAGAGAGTACGAGAAAATTAGGGATCTAGGTTTAGAAAAGTAGTAAATACAGGTTGTTCCCGAGGCCCGGTCGGCCAGACGGTCGACCGACCTCATTAACTGCAAATTTTGCAGCACCATCGGTCGACTAGGCGGTCGACTAAAAGAAAGATACAAAGACTAATGTAAAATCCTCAGTCATCTGCTCAGTCGGCCGACATGGGTTTATAAAGAGCTCTCTCTCATACTCTCGGTCGACGGGACCGCCTAAAAAATAAAAAAAATTATTTTACCATATAAAAGACTTTGGTTTTCAAAAACAAATTCTGAAAATTTGATAAAACATTTTGAAACCATATTTAATGAAATATCAATAGGAATAAATCATTGTAAATTATTTACATGAGCAAAAAAAATAAGACTATTTATGTAAAAATATTTTTGCATAATTCTTAAAATAATCATTGTAATATGCTAAAACATGTATTAAGAAATAATTTCAAGAAATAAAGCCGTATACTCTTGACAATCTCTAAACTTCTCATAGTTCCTCTAGATAATGAGTTGAGAGGCTCAATTGCTTTCTTGAATTTTTGTACTTAATAAACAATTAAAAAAATGTCAAAATACACACACACACATGTTTATATCGAAACACATGCATATATGATAACTAACACAACTCATAAACATTAAGCATGGTAAACACATGTAGAGTCTAGGTTATCATCATGAAATGCATTCAATATAAACAAAATGAATTCAACACATGTTATCAAGATATATACTAGAAACTAAATCATCAAAATTTTCTAAATGCAAATAAGTACACATGCATGAAAATGGTCAATCAACTCAACGTTACTAAGCATGAAATACATGTATAGATTCTAGACTAATCATCATGTATATGCAATTAATTTGTACACAAATAAGTAGAGATGTTACCGGCACGACCTTAGCTAGCAATCTCCATTTCCAAGGGTGGACTTCGCCACCTCGCTTCCTTGATAGTGATGCATCAAATGGGTTTGTCTTTCAAGCTCCAAAAGCACCCACCATCAAGGCACCAACTCCCCTTAAGTATTGGAGGAGGACACACATACATCATGTAAAATCGGTGTGTTCTTTGGTACCCATGTCTTTTTGGTTATTTGGTGGTTGGTATTCTCCGGTATCCAAACATTGTTGTTCTTTACTTCTAATATTGCGCAAGATGACCTTTGTGAGTACAATGTATACAAGTGTACACCTTACTATACATATAAGCATGTGAGTGTTGTGCTTTGTGTACATGCTTGGTGTGTGCGTGAGGTGTATGTTTCCCTTGAGTTTTTCCTTTTAGAAACATAGAATCAATCTTTTTCCATATCAAAAGTATACTTTTTCAAAGTTAAATCCAAAACATCAATTCTCTTTTTAATGCAAACAAATTCATTTTTGTCAAACACAATAGTAGGGCTTTTGCCCTTGTAAAGAAGCTTATGAGAATCAAAATCCGTTTTGACCTTTTCAAAACAAACTGATAGATCTTCTTTTCCTTGAAAACAATATCGAACTTGTTTTCAAAAATTCATTTCCTTTTTTAATTTCTTGTTTTGTTCTTTTGAAAGCTCATAACTTTTTTGTAATTCTTCAAAAATATAGCAGGCTCATCCATAGTCAATTCATCATCATCTAAGGAGTTTTCAAGAGATACCTTAATCCAGTCATCCCATGAAGCATTCATTTGCGGTATCTACTTTCATATCAGAATCACTCTCCAAATCATCCCAAGTGGCCTTCAAAACCTTTTTCTTGTGCATCTTCTTAGAGGAGGTAGTAGAGAGGGACAATCTGTAACCAAGTGTTTCGTCTTCTTGCAATGATAATATGGACCCATCTCCTCTTTCTTTCTATCACCCTTACCTTGTGGTCTTCCTCTTCGGAATTTGCTCATCCTACCTTTCTTGCAGAACATCTTACCAACCTTTCTAACTAGAATAGTAAACTTTTCTTCTTCATCCTCGTCCATGGAATCATCTTCCTCTGGTGTGGATGATGTGGTTCTAAAAGCAATAGCCTTGTTCTTTGGTGGTTCCCTTTCTTCTCAAACCTTCATCTCCATCTCATACGTCTTAAGATTTCTGACGAAGCCGGAGAAGTCTCCCTATCATTTAGATCCTTTAGGGTTATGGCTTTCATTTCCTAAGATTTGAAGAGAGTTGTAAACACTTTCTTTATCTTTTAGTCATTGTCGATGGCATTACCTAAGGAAGACAACCCGTTAGTGATTTTTGTGAAACGAGTAAGCATTTCATCAATACTTTCACTATCAAACATGTAGAAGTTTTCATATTGAGAACGAAGTAAATCAATCTTGGACTCAAACATGTAGAAGTTTTCATAATGAGAACGAAGTAAATCAATCTTGGACCTCTTAACTTGAGAGGTACCCTCATACGTAACAATTAAATCATTCCACACTTCATATGCGGACTTGCAATTAATCACACGTGGAAAAGCATCATCATTGAGTGCTTATGTGAGTGCATATTGTGCTCTAATATTGACCTCATAGCCCTTAGCAGTGGCATCAAATCATGTATCCTCATTACCGTGATATTCTACATACTCTTTGGTCACGACCTTGGCTACTCTATAACCCAATGATTTTAGGAATAAGATCATCTTTACTTTTCAAAAAGAAAATTTAAGACCATAAAATTTGAGTGGAGACTTGATGCTATAAAAATCATGTGAAGCCATAATAGTGTGTGAGTAAATAGTGTAGCAAGCAAATAATGGATCTTTTACTCAAGGATGTTAAGCCTAAAAGAAGAGAATCAAGATCTGATACCAATTGAAATCACCTAAAGAGGATAAATAGGTGATGGCTAACACTAATGACAAATTATGTCAAATAATGTGGAATTATAAACTAGCTACATAATAAGTAAAGCAATAAGCAAATTTTAGCACAAGCAAGTAGAGAGAGTAGAGTTGAGAGAAAATCCAAACGCAAACACCAAAATATGCTTCAAGGTTCGAGCCACTTGCTCTACATCTCCACCTTCGCTGCAATGAACGATTTTTAGTATGCTTGTCTCTCTCAAAAACAATATCCGATCCCACAAGATCCAGACCACAAACTCGACACCGCAAGCTCTACTGAGGTCGCAACCTCAACAACCTTCAACAATACACGAAGTGGTGATTTTTTTCAAGACCACAAATGCTCAATAACACAATCCTATATTTTTAGTACAGATAAGCTCTAGATTGTGTCGGTGAGAAAGCTTGCAGAGGATTTGAAGTGTAGCTCAAAGCAAAGAGAGAAGATTTGTGATGGTAGCTCTAAACTTGAAAAGTATTTTCTTTTGAGAAATCTTTTCAAAATAATTAAGAAAATATTCAATAAGTATTTAGCATTAGTTGAAGTTTTTCTATAGTACCCTTATTTATAGAGAACAAAAATACATTAGAAAATCTAAAATAACAGTTTGGAGATTAATCAGAAAACTCCAATCCAAATATAGTCGTTTGAGGCAAAACACAGGATTGAACACTCTGTCGGTCGACCGGCCAACAGCTTGAAAAATAGCCATTGTGGACATGGGTCAACAGCTCGGTCGATCGAGCTCAAACAGAGAGTTCCTGCGAAAAGAGAGCGCTACTATTCTGCAGTCGACCGGTCGGTCGACTGACATGCACAACTTGATACTTGCACAAGACCATGCACATCCGGTCAACTGAACGACTGACCAGCAGAGCAAAAATAACTAGCTCTGCATGTGGTCGACTGGTCAGTCGACCGAGCCAACTAAAACTCCAAAAATCTTGTATTGAAAAATCATTTCGAAAATATATTTAACTATACTTGCTAAATCTTACCAAATTAACTTTATATAAATTCTTTGACAACGTATATGTGATCAAGGATCAACATGACATATAAACTCTTGAAGTCCCTTTTTTCAATACAAAAATCCTTTGAAATAAATCCTTTGGAAATTGGTTTTCTCGAAACTAAATTTTTATGCAAACAAAATTCAAATTAAAAACTATTTAGATCATTTTGCAATAAATCTTGAAATCAATTTTATGTGTGTGTATATAGAGCCTTCCAATCTCTAAACAAGATTTTGACAAAACTAAATCTTACACATATAAAAACTAGACTAGAGATGCTTCGACGCATCCAAACTTGATTCTTTGAGTTTGACTCTGCTTGAGTATATGGTGCGTTCCTTGCGCTTGAGCTCTTAAATCAACCTTGAGTTAGCTTCAAAAACTTGACTTTGAGTCTTTTGGTTGAAGTTAAACATGTACACCTTGCTCTTGATAAACCTATAACTTAAATACTTTAGATATCATTAGTATAATAAATATGTGAGCTAATCATCATCAAAACTAGAGAGATGAACTAATGGGTCAATAAAAAGCACCAATTTATGGTGAAGATTCTCTAACATGATTGATCGGACAGTCAACCTCACACCACAAGCGAGAGGGTTTCTTAATTATTGGATGATAATTGAAGATTTCAATACAGTAAACAGGTTGAGACAGAAGATTTTTACGTGAAAACTCAAATTAGAAAAAAACTACCGAGAGGAGGGAGAGAAATCACTTGGTCCCAAGTCCCAAAGTTATAATGAATTCTGAGAAATATTATAGCGTTTACAACTTCTCGAATCCGATCCCTATCTCGATGGACCTTCAGGTGTATAAATACCTTGCGGCGTTGTAATTGATGGCGCAAATATTTTAGATCTTCATAACTGCATGATTTGCATGTTGTAATTTTCTCCTAACTGCTCGATTATAGCACCTAATTGTTGGGGTTAATATGCAGAAATATCTGCCGCTATCCATAATTGACCCCTACTGAAGTAGAGGTGTTGAAACATTTAAAACGTGGGATAATCTGACAGGGTAATGGACTACGTGAATCGGGAAATTCTGCCGCTGAGCAGTGTCTAGCGTGGAGGCGGGAGTCTTTACAGAGGGCTTTTGTTGTGGGGGTCGGGACCTCTGACTAATGGAATGGTTCCTCCCGAGTTGAATATCGGGTGAATGATCCCGGATAGATGCAGTCGGAGAGAGACCTGGCAGTTGTGGATGTCGGAGAAAGACCTCGGGTCGAGTGTTAACTCGGGACAAGGCTTGAAGCTATCTTCTTGGACCCGCAATGAGCCAGCTGGTATGTCAAATTTGTTATTCGCTTGAGATGCCTTTGATGCGGTGGGACACATGTCATGATCTTGACGAAGGTCAGAATTTGACCACTACACCTTGTATGCGCGCAGAAAACTATGATCCAAAATCATGTGTTCTTATTTTGTCTTTATGAAAAGAAAATCTTAGGGCTAAATGAACAAGCCAGGCAGATTTTATAGAAAAATTAGCAGGGAGAACATTCAAGATTTATTGATTTGGCGAAAATGTTTGATTTTGGAAAACAAACTTTTATATACAACAGCGGACATAAGATATTTTTTCAATGTAGCCGTAAATGTTATAAGTGTAAGATCACCTAGAGGGGGGGTGAATAGGTGATGGCTAATCTAATGGTCACTTATGAACAAAAAATGCGGAATTAAAACTAAGTAGACCAAATTAAACTTCTTTTAATTAAACACTTATGTATAACACAAGAGTGTTGCCGAATTCCCCTTGCGAGGCTCTGGACAAGCTCCTCTAGATTCCCCTTGAATGGGTTGAGGTGCCGCGTTGGCTCTCTTGGTTGAATACTAGTGTTAACAACAATCCCAAGCAAGTATGTATATCAATTATGAGCACAAGGGAATATATCATGCATATATAAGATGAACACAATAAATTGAATGCAAGATATAAAATAGAGACAAAAAGAGAAAGAGGGAAGAGTAAGCAATCGCAAACACAAAGGGTTTGTTTCGAGGTTCGAGCACACTTGCTCTACATCCCCGCCTTCGACACACGAAGGATTTCCACTATGCAAGATCCCACCGGATCTCTCCTCGGTGCCGTACACCTACAAACCCTCGGACTCCCAAGTCCCGTACACACGCAAGCCCCCTAAGCTTGCCGAGGCCGCACCTCGAACCACCAAGAGTTCACAACCGAACTCCAACCACAACGAGCACACTTGCCCGCTTCCTCAAAGTAACAAGAAAAATCTCTTTGATGATCACAACACTTGATCACCTAAAGAGCACTCTCACTACAACACACCTATAGGAATATCTAGCAATGGATAGCTCAAGTGTGGTGTGAGAAAATCAAGGAAAGAAAGCTATGGAGGAAAACTCAAGAATCACTTTAACACTCTCTTGATAAAAACTCTTCCTTTTGATTGGAAGTATTTGCACTTAAATCTTGTGGAGAAACTCTTCTAAAAGTATCAGAAAAACTGCTCAAGAAGTCTCAAAAATCTTAACCTCAAAACAGTTGACAAGACCCCCTTTTTATAGGCTGCCAGAAATAGAGCCGTTGGGGTTCTGTCAGTGCTGTCGGTCGACCGCCGGTCGACCGGCCAACGGTCATTTTTCTGACCGTTGCAGCCACCGGTCGACCGGCTCGGTCGACCGATAACCTGGAATGAACTGTCGGTCGACCTATCGGTCGACTGGACATTTCCAGAGAGCAAACTCTCTTGGTCGGTCGACCGACCCGGTCGACCGGCCACTGTGCTGACAACGTGCATAGGGCTGTGCACATCGGTCGACCGGACCGGTCGACCGGTTTGGCCTGTCAGCCAGTCTCCAGGTCAGAAAACAGGATTTAAAAATCTTTTTTATAAAATCCTAAAAATACATAGAAATTCTACAAAAATAGTTTTACCAATATACTTGAAAGAACAAACATGCTTGCACAAAATCAAGACATGTTATAGATGTTTTGGTCTATTTTTGTAACTTGGAAATATTAGCTCAATAACCAAAATGTATTTTTCCAAAACATGTTTTTCCCAACTTGTTTTTCTAAATCTTCATCAAATACAAAAACAAGATATTTGAGTTCATTTAAAAGCATGGTGTGTATGGATATGATCCACTACGCAATCAATATGGAATATCTATGTTTTTGACATAAAGCTCTAATCATGATTTTGGTTTAAAGATATGAACTATGAAATACCAAAATCCAAGATAAATATTTTGTCTCAAAGAAAATCTTTGTTCTAAATAAAAATTCTTTTCTAAACATAAAATCTTTTATGAAAGCACTTTAAATCAAGAGTTCTAATCAAGAGTGTGTGTGTGATATAGACTTGAGCAATCCACCAACTATCTATCCTTTACATCTTTTACTAAAACAAAAATACAAATCTTATACCTAGACACTAGTCTTCATCCTCTTGAAGTCTTCACTTGAAGGCTTCTCATCTTCTTGACTTGGTCCAAATGCAATCCACCGAGCTCATCTCTAGATGTGTTCTTGATGCATAGGCTCGTGAATCAACCGGTGCTAGCTTCCAACTTGACTTTAAATCCTTTGTTGAAGCTCCACACCTACTAAGATCTTGATAAGGAATCTGTCACTAATTAAACACAAGATCATTAGTAATCATAACTTCATGAGTTGATCATCATCAAAACTAGGGTGATAGGCCTTTGGGCCAACAATCTCCCCCTTTTTGATGATGACAAAACTCATGACGTTATATATGCATGGATTAAAGTAAAGCTTCAAAGAAGCTCCCCCTTAACTCATGCATAATAAATAAGCAATAGATATTCAATGAAGCACATAAAAATGTATGCAAATGAATGCATGTAAAACAAAACAAATCTTTTATTTCTTGTGATGCATGAGTAAAAGCACAAGTATAAAAACTCAAAATCATCTCAAAATCTTTCTCTCCCTTAAGTAAGGAACAAATACTTCTCCCTCTTAAGGAAATCATGCATATAACTCAAATACTTCTCCCCCTTTTTGTCAATCATCAACAAAGGGTTCAAAGTTCAAATCATCAAACAAATTTTCTCCCCCTTTTGTCAAAAATAAGGAAATCAAGGAGGGTAAAATACAAATCAATCAATAAAATTTATATGCGATATAAATTCATGAAGAGGAAGACGTTAAGTTAGCTTCCCGACACATATACATTACATGAAGGAGGGATGACAAGCCCTAATTCACATAACGTATAATATGTCATGCATAAGAGGAGATGTGAAGCTCCCCCTACACACGTATATCATGAAAAGAAGAGTTGTCAAGCTCCTCAAATTATAATATACTCAACATGAATCTATATGTAGAAGAGATGTTAAGTTCTCCTTGCATATAGACAATACAAATCAAAATTTTGAATTTTTCTTTATCAAAACAAAATTTTAACTTTTTCTTAGTAACAACAAATTTTGAGATATCAATTGTAAAATAATCAAATTTTGAATTTTTGATACCAATTTCAAAACACAATGCATAAGCTTATTATGAAATACCAATTTGAAATCTAATTAAGCTTAGCATCAACAATCTTTGTGCTTTAAAGGGAATACCACTTGTAAAATAAGCACAAATAGATAACATATATGTATGACAAGATAATACCAATAGAAATTGATATAATTTGAAGGCATTCATACATACAATCAAAATATGGATATACACAACATGAAGTCATATTGATACCAATTGCAAATAACCAATGATACCAATTGTAAGTAAGCATAAGTGTATACATCATATAATCTACCATATGAAGAATTCGAACTAGTTAAATGAACTTGTTTTAAGAACTAGTACGAGATCCTTCCATCAAGGAATAAGTTAAAAAATTTTTCATGAAAGATCAATGAAACACAAGGCACTAAAAAACACTCTATCTATGAAGTCCAAATTCAAAAAAATGAGTGAACTAGTGTTATGTGGAACATGGCATCATGAAAAATTACAATAAAACTCAATATTCCTTTAAATTTTGAATTATCATAACTTTTAAAACCTTGAAAATCATCAAAAAAAAAAAATGTTTCATAATATATGTATGTTTTGTCAATACAAGAAGCATACATACATATCTCTAACACAATTGAGTCCATATATATAGATTTGCATGAAAGGCAAATGACTCAAGAGGTATCCATGTATATCTTAATGTTTTGGCAAAATAACCATATACATGAAATGAAATCACATGATCATAACATAAATCCGAATGGGAATACAAGTTTAAGAATGTAATGATCATCAACATAAGGCTATACTAGTACATCTAATAGGCTCAAATAAGCATTCAAGTACACATATCAATAGATTTATTTGTGGTCCATAAGGTGTACAAGTATAAATCCAAGTGTTGACAAATACTAACATCTAAACTAATATTCAATACAATGAAGCATCAAAATTTTGAAATCACAAAAGAATTTATCCATAAAAATAGGATCATGTGCATCAATTGAAGAATAGATAACTAGTTTAAATGGATTTTTGACAAACTAGTTAAAGATCCTTCATAAATATGAAATCATATGTATTTCATGAATAATACTAAATACATAAAAGTTCAAGCACTCATATTCCATAAAGCTCCAAATTATATCTTTTCTTGAAGATCGAGTGTTCAAAGGTTATGTAAGTAGTATCTACATGAAATTAGTTATTGAAGCTCAAATCAAATATGACTAATTAAAATTTTTATCAACCAACACATAAAAATCATTTTTCACTAAAATCAACAATTTTCATGGTATATGTATGGTTTATACAAATCTAACAATATGCATACATATCCCAAAAATAAAAGAGTATTAAATGTTTGCATGAAGGCAAGAGACTCACGGGTATACATGTATATTTATTAGATTTGAATTAAGCATGCATATACATGAAGTAAATCACAAAAATTGACAAAACATGTATATATGAGAATTATCAAAACTAGATTATACATATGCATAAAGTGGATACAAGTGAGCATGAAGTTCAATTATTTAAGAGTCAATTGTAATTCACTATTTGTATATGTATACATACAAGTTTGATATATTCTACATCTAAGCATGTAAATACCACATGAAGCACAAATCAAACAAAATCATGAACATGCTATGAATGTATGAAATAAGTAAAAGCATGTATATAAAAATAGGAGTTAAGAAATTGTTACCAACTTCAAAGCTCCAAGCATGGTGGTCTTTTCCACCAAAATTTCTTGATAGCAATGCATCCAAAAGTTTGTCCATCATGTTCATTGCATTTGCTACCAAGGCACCAATCCTCTCACGTTTTGTGAGAGCCTCCACCTATATCAAAATCAAAGGGTGGGGGTTTTGGTACCCATGTTTTCTTGGGTCCTTTGGGGTTAGCATTGTTGTAAGAAACCCAAAATCTATTATACTTAGCAAAATATAAATATGGTTTCTTATCAAAACAATATCTTGCTAGATGGCCTTTGCGGCCGCAATGTGTACAAATGTACACCTTAGCATGATGCTTATGAGTGTGAATGTGATCGTGATGTGCACCATAAGCATGAGCATGATGAGTATGTGCATGAGCATGGGGAACTTGTTTCTTTTGAAACAAAGATTCCAACTTAGAATGATTAAATGCACAAGAGTTCAAAGTTGAACTCAAATTATTCATTTTATTTTTCAAGTTCTTAATCTCATTAGTGGTAGCATGAAAGGCATGATGAGATGAAGAATCATTTTTCTTTTTCTTCTTAGCAACAAAATCTTTTTCTTTTTCAACAAATTTTCTTTTCAAAGTAATATTTTCTTGCAAAATATCTTCTTTTTGTTTTTCCACCAAGTCAATCTTTTCTTTCAAAGTATTGTTTCCTTCACACAAAATACTCAATTTAGAAAATAAGGAAACATTCTCATTTTTCAAATCTTCTTTTTCTTTTTCTAAACATGCAAGTTTATTTTTCAAGGAATCATTTTCTACATACATGCAATCAAATTTCTTTTTCAAAATATTGTTATCTTTTTCTAAGCATGCAATGTTATCTCTAAAAGAGTCATGTTCTACATGCATGCAAGCAATTTCCTTTTTCAAATTTTTATTATTCCTTTTAAGCATGTCATATTTTTCAAGTATAAGATGACAAAAGGTAGTGAGCTCATCATATGACATGTTCTCATCATCGGATTCGGAATTTACCTCAAGGGGGTTATCCCCTTGGACCATAAAGCATACGTTGGAGATGTCGCTTCCAACGTCCGAATCGCTCCCCGCATAGTATAGATCCTCTTCGCCAAGGGAGATGAGGGTGTTCCATACTACAAAAGCCGATTCAATGTTAGAAACCCTAGATAAATAATCATCATTTAGGGTACATTTAAGAGCATGAAGGGCTTTTGCATTAGCCTCAATGTACTTGCTATTTGAACAATAATCATTATTAGTAGTAGCAAGATAAGCATGAATTCCTAAGGCCTTGAGGTACAATGACATCTTAACCTTCCAAGTTTGGATGTTAAGAATATCAAAGGTGGGTGGTGACATAAAGTCCATGGTGTGTGTACAAATAAAGTGATTAGCCTAAAAGGAGGATCTTTAACTCTTAGGTTGTTAGACCCAAATCAAGAGCACTAGCTCTGATACCAATTGTAAGATCACCTAGAGGGGGGTGAATAGGTGATGGCTAATCTAATGGTCACTTATGAACAAAAAATGCGGAATTAAAACTAAGTAGACCAAATTAAACTTCTTTTAATTAAACACTTATGTATAACACAAGAGTGTTGCCGAATTCCCCTTGCGAGGCTCTGGACAAGCTCCTCTAGATTCCCCTTGAATGGGTTGAGGTGCCGCGTTGGCTCTCTTGGTTGAATACTAGTGTTAACAATAATCCCAAGCAAGTATGTATATCAATTATGAGCACAAGGGAATATATCATGCATATATAAGATGAACACAATAAATTGAATGCAAGATATAAAATAGAGACAAAAAGAGAAAGAGGGAAGAGTAAGCAATCGCAAACACAAAGGGTTTGTTTCGAGGTTCGAGCACACTTGCTCTACATCCCCGCCTTCGACACACGAAGGATTTCCACTATGCAAGATCCCACCGGATCTCTCCTCGGTGTCGTACACCTACAAACCCTCGGACTCCCAAGTCCCGTACACACGCAAGCCCCCTAAGCTTGCCGAGGCCGCACCTCGAACACCAAGAGTTCACAACCGAACTCCAACCACAACGAGCACACTTGCCCGCTTCCTCAAAGTAACAAGAAAAATCTCTTTGATGATCACAACACTTGATCACCTAAAGAGCACTCTCACTACAACACACCTATAGGAATATCTAGCAATGGATAGCTCAAGTGTGGTGTGAGAAAATCAAGGAAAGAAAGCTATGGAGGAAAACTCAAGAATCACTTTAACACTCTCTTGATAAAAACTCTTCCTTTTGATTGGAAGTATTTGCACTTAAATCTTGTGGAGAAACTCTTCTAAAAGTATCAGAAAAACTGCTCAAGAAGTCTCAAAAATCTTAACCTCAAACAGTTGACAAGACCCCCTTTTTATAGGCTGCCAGAAATAGAGCCGTTGGGGTTCTGTCAGTGCTGTCGGTCGACCGCCGGTCGACCGGCCAACGGTCATTTTTCTGACCGTTGCAGCCACCGGTCGACCGGCTCGGTCGACCGATAACCTGGAATGAACTGTCGGTCGACCTATCGGTCGACTGGACATTTCCAGAGAGCAAACTCTCTTGGTCGGTCGACCGACCCGGTCGACCGGCCACTGTGCTGACAACGTGCACAGGGCTGTGCACATCGGTCGACCGGACCGGTCGACCGGTTTGGCCTGTCAGCCAGTCTCCAGGTCAGAAAACAGATTTAAAAATCTTTTTTATAAAATCCTAAAAATACATAGAAATTCTACAAAAATAGTTTTACCAATATACTTGAAAGAACAAACATGCTTGCACAAAATCAAGACATGTTATAGATGTTTTGGTCTATTTTTGTAACTTGGAAATATTAACTCAATAACCAAAATGTATTTTTCCAAAACATGTTTTTCCCAACTTGTTTTTCTAAATCTTCATCAAATACAAAAACAAGATATTTGAGTTCATTTAAAAGCATGGTGTGTATGGATATGATCCACTACGCAATCAATATGGAATATCTATGTTTTTGACATAAAGCTCTAATCATGATTTTGGTTTAAAGATATGAACTATGAAATACCAAAATCCAAGATAAATATTTTGTCTCAAAGAAAATCTTTGTTCTAAATAAAAATTCTTTTCTAAACATAAAAATCTTTTATGAAAGCACTTTAAATCAAGAGTTCTAATCAAGAGTGTGTGTGTGATATAGACTTGAGCAATCCACCAACTATCTATCCTTTACATCTTTTACTAAAACAAAAATACAAATCTTATACCTAGACACAAGTCTTCATCCTCTTGAAGTCTTCACTTGAAGGCTTCTCATCTTCTTGACTTGGTCCAAATGCAATCCACCGAGCTCATCTCTAGATGTGTTCTTGATGCATAGGCTCGTGAATCAACCGGTGCTAGCTTCCAACTTGACTTTAAATCCTTTGTTGAAGCTCCACACCTACTAAGATCTTGATAAGGAATCTGTCACTAATTAAACACAAGATCATTAGTAATCATAACTTCATGAGTTGATCATCATCAAAACTAGGGTGATAGGCCTTTGGGCCAACAATAAGGATTTCAATGTGGGCGTAAATGTAACAAGAAAAGAGAGAAAACAAAAGGGATAAAAAACTTAGACTAAACACTTGAACTTGTAACCTTCAATAATATATTTATATAAGTTATCACTTGAGCTAGAGCTTGAAGGACCCGGGGCTCCATCCCAAAAGACTAGCCTTTTAGGTGGAGTTGCCCAAATCCTTATAAACCCAAGACCATCCCCACGTCTAGCCGATGTGGGACTATTTGTTCGACCTTAAATCCCAACAATCCCCCCCTCGAACCACCTCTTCACTGCGTGGGTGAGCGGCACGCCTTATGTGAAGGACTGCAGTCCTGGTCACTCCTCTACGAGCACCACTGCCAAATTTCTCGAGAGCCAAACAGCTTCACAAGGGTCTATTGCGCCTTTTGCGCCAGTGGGGTGGGCAGGCCCATTGCGCCTTTGCGCCATTGGGGGATCTATACATCGTCGAACATCACCCACACAGACGACTAAGTTCGGGGCATGGCTCTGATACCACTTGAAGGACCCGGGGCTCCATCCCAAAAGACTAGCCTTTTAGGTGGAGTTGCCCAAATCCTTATAAACCCAAGACCATCCCCACGTCTAGCCGATGTGGGACTATTTGTTCGACCTTAAATCCCAACAGAGCTCTAAAGAAATTTTATTGCGATCATATACAAAGAAAAATACAAATTAAATATATGACTCCATATATTTTATAAAATCCAGTGAGAGCGCACTATAATACCACCACACTAGATTCGCTTCAATGTCAACCCTTATTATCAAGTAGCAAACATAATTCAATAGTCTCATATAGACACATGCATCAGGGTTTAGTGCCGAACATGAGGGTGATATATCTTATAAAGGTGTTAAAAGAATAAGTTTTTCAGGTCAGTTGAAGTGGTATATGATCTAGTAATTTATTATATATCTTAGCCTTTATTCATGCATTTCTTTAATATATCAACTTTGGCCTTAATCCCGTTGAGGGCTAAGAAAAGAGTCACTCTCATGAATTATTAGAACTAGACTTTAATACCTGAGAGGCTAAAAAATGATAACAAATATTCTAACAAAACATGAAGAATTGAAAGCTCCTAAAAAGGGCTCTAAGCTCATTCACTAATATTATTTTTGGCTGATATTTCCGATCTAGATATTTAAATGAGGAAAGAAAGAAAGAGAAGAAGATAATAAGGAACTCAGAAGTCAAAGAAGATGATCTGAAAAGAAAGACCTCTGTGTTTCTACTTGTTTACTTTGACCAGAGAATTCAAAGGTTGTACAAGCTAAGAAATTCATATGCCATATGCAAATTTGCTTTGGTCTGCTGTCTACATTGCAAGGAAACCAAATATTAAGATGTTCAGCCAAAGTGAAAATCTTTTGCCATATTAAATCCCATTTCCTGTGAGTTTTAATGATAAAAATGTTGCATGTGTAGGATAAGGGCATGTTCTCAGAATTTTAGTCTCCAATGTGATTTGAACAGAAATATTATGTTAGTTGCCTAATAACACAAATAAGAGTAATGTATCTGTACTACTACTATATCTAAAAATATCATTAACTTTTTCATCGAGAGCGATTTTAAATTGTTTGATTATCATAATAAATCTTGATCTTTTATTGAGAAAAAGAGAACCTCAATTAAAGAATTCAAAATCATAATAGGAGATTTGTGTATTGATAAAAATAAAATCAATTAAAAAGCATTTCTAATTCAAACCTACTCATGGTTGAGACAAAAAAATAATCCCAACTAAAAGCTTATTTCATGCCTTTTTCTATTCTCTCAATGTTTTCTTTCAACTATTACTCCAAATTTTTAACTTTTTCTACAATTAATCAAAGCTGAAAAAAAAAAGAAAATTTCATTTCTTCAGTTTTTTTATATTCTAATAATGTTCTCATTGTGAAATCTATTAAATTTCAAATTCTTATATAATTTATCATCTATGTGATCTTCCAAGATGCTCTCTTCTCATCTAACGAAGGAATAATAAAAAATAGAAGAACAAAAGATACAAAAGACAAGTATGTTTCTAAATTTTGTTTTCCCTTTAAAGTTTATACTTTTGTTACATTCTTTTTCTTTCTTTCTTTTTTTTTTTTAAATATTTCTCCTTCTTAGATATGTAGTTTATTTGATATACATATATATAGTTCTGTACCAGAATTTTTTTGGAATCTGATATATTCTCACTTAGATAATTTTTTTAATTAATATGAATTTGATAGCAAATTTTTGATAAAAGTTGATGAATTATTTTACATTACAGGAGCTGCTAATCAACTGTTGGTTCATGTTGGAAACTCATGGAATTTTTTTAAAGGCACTTCAGGGCACGAGGAAAGAGAAAAGAAAGCTTTCACTTTTTCATATTTAATTTTCTTAATTACTCATTATACTTTTATTTGATAATAATTTTATTTTCTGCTAGATTTTTTTTATGAAAAAGATCTTAACTATTTTTTTTTTTTCATACTTCGTTTATTCTCTCAATACTTTCTTCCCAACTACTACTCCAAATATTTAATTTTCTAAAATTAATCAAAGCAAAAAAAAAAAAAGAAGGTTTCTTATTTTTAAATTTTTTACTCTAAACATGTTCTAATTACTATCAAATTTTAAATTCTCATATAATTTTTGTTGGCCCAAGGGTCTATCACTCTAATTTTGATGATGATTAAACTCATATAGCTATTATACTAATGATCTTGTGATGTTTTAATTGCAGATTTCATCAAGATTATGTTTTAGTGTTTAGCTTCAAAAAAGACTCACAGTTGAAATCACCTAAGGGGGTCAATAGGTGATAATGCTAATCTAGAAACTAAATGCGGAAGCTAAAAACAATTTTGCAACACACTTAATACAACCAACAAGTGTAGCCGAATTCCCGTGAAGGACTCTGGACTAACTCCTCTTGATTCCCCTATATAAGGGTTGAGGTGCTATATGAAGCTCTTGTGGTTAAGTACAAGTGAGGCACACACAAGCAAGCCAAGCATATAATGATGAACAATATTAAATAATGCAAGGCACAAATGCAAGTAATAAGATATGAATGAATGAATGATGCTTTGCACAAATAAAAGAGAGAGTTAGAGAGACAATGGATCAAACGCAAACACAAAGATATGTTTCGAGCTTCGAGCCCCTAGCTCTACGTCCCCGCCTTCACCGAGAAGGATTTCCAATCCACTAAAGGAGTATCGAACTCCTCTCTCAACCTTACAATGCCACCGAGGCAATACAACCACAATCCACCTCTACCGAAGAGGGATAAGGCCCGTAGCCAACAATCTCAATCACCTCTACTAAAGAGGGATCCAAACACCACTCCGATCAACCTCTACCAAAGAGGGATACACAAATAAAGGAGGGTTTACAACTAGTGGTTTCTTTCAACCACAAACAATCTCTCTTTTTCCACAAAACAAGATCCTAATAGAATAGGATAGTATGATAGCTAAAGTGTGGAAAACTAAGTATTTTGATCAAAGAAATACTCTTGGGAAAACACCAAAAAATGATATAGAAATTTTAGCTTAAAAACAATTCCCAAAGCCTAATTTCTTTGAAATAAACAAAACACTTAAAACAAAATAAATGAAGCTTTTTGGTACAAAAACACTTTTGAAAACTTGTTTAAACACTAGAGAAACACTGAAATTTTTCTTGTCAAAAGTCTTGTCAAAACACCCCAAGAGATGGGGTATTTATAGCCCCAATAGAAAACTAGCCGTTAGGCTGATCTGTCAGCCTGACAGGCTGGCGGTCGACCGGCTGGTCGACCGCCAACGGTCAAAAATATGACCGTTGGGGAAATCCGGTCGACCGCCCGGTCGACCGCCCAGATACAGAGAGCAGGGCTCTCTGGTCCGGTCGACCGCCCGGTCGACCGCCCAGATACAGAGAGCAAGGCTCTCTGGTCCGGTCGACCGACTGGTCGACCGGCTCATGTGTCTGCCAGACGTGCACAAGGCTGTGCACGTCGGTCGACCGCACGGTCGACCGGCCTTTGGTGCGGTCGACCGTGCGGTCGACCGACCTGGCCTGTCAGCCACAATCTGGGTCAGAAACTGGGTCAGAAAAACAGTTAAACATATTTCTAAAAATCTTGTAAACTCTTCTAATAATTCCATAAAATATTTTTATCATTTAATATTGAAATACAAACATGTGATAAGAAGTTCAAGACAAATATCAAACATTTGAACTCTTTTAGATGTCTTGGAAATTTTACCAAAACCAAATCTTGTATTTTATCAAACTTTGATTTTTCAATAGGAAATCTGATTTTTCCTAAACTCATTGAAATTACAAAAACATGATATTTAAACACATTGAAGCATGATGTATATGAACATAAGTCCAATATACATAAAACATATATATATATATATATATATATATATATATATATATATATATATATATATATATATATCAAGTTTTTGACTAGAAATACCAAAACATAAAACTACATGAATAGGTATGTCAAACTAAGTTTGTTTAAGTCATGTAAGCATGTATATATATAGAGCACATCTAATATACATAAAAACAAAGTAAATTGTTTTGATCAATCTATTCATGAAAACCAAATCCAAAACATAAAACTTGTGTGTGTTGTGCACTTGAGCATATCAACTATACTAAGCTTTACAAATGGATCTAAACACACTAAAAACTATGGATACCTAAGTCTTCTTGACGATCTTCATCTTCAAGTAGACCCAATCCAAAACTCCGTGATCCACGAGCGAGTGCTATGTATCATCATGATGCTCGGGCCTTGGAATCACTTGTGAAAGGCTTCAAAATCATCTTGTTGAAGCTAATCACCAACTAATATCTTGATTAAAGATCTGAAACTAAAATCACAAGATTATTAGTAAACTAACTACATGAGATAATCATCATCAAAACTAGAGTGGAAGGCCTCTGGGCCAACAATCTCCCCTTTTTTGATGATGACAAAACTCATGGAGTTATATATGCATGGATTAAAGTTAAGCTTCAAAGAAGCTCCCCCTTAACTCATGTATAAACAAATAAACATAAATATGCAATGAATAATGAAACATGTATAGATATGCATAAACAATAAAAGGCTCTAGATACCAATGAAATGTTCAAAAACAAAACATGCTCTAGATACCAATTAAAATTAAATTAGATTAAACTTAATATATGCAAAACATAAATATGCATATATAAAACTCAAAATCTTTCTCCCCCTTTTTGTCAATCATCAATAAAGGGGTAAAAACAAAAACCAAATCAATAAATTTTTCTCCCCCTTTTTGTCTAAAACAAGGAATCAATAAAGGGGTAACAATCAATTAGGGTATCAATTGAAAATATGACAAAGTAGCATTTTGATACCAATTGAAAAATAAACAAATAAACATCTTGATAATCAAAAGAGAGTATTTTTCTTTTTAAGCATATGATATCAATTTGAAATTTTATTTTCTATCATAAAGTAAGGGAGTGGAAATACAAATACCAATTGAAATATGAAAATCGAATTTTCTCCCCCTTTATGAAATACCAAATAAAACCATGCGTAGGCTTGAAATAAGATACCAATTGAAAATTAAATCAATTGAAACAAGGTTGAAACTCAAGCTCTAGCATAAACAAAATTTGTGCTCAAGATATAGGGATATAATAAGCACAAATAAAACATATATGTATGAAAAATTAGATACCAATCGAAATTGATACCATTAGAATTGAAAGCATACATACATAAACACATATGAGTATACAAAAGATCAAAATTGATACCAATTGAAAGAATTCAATGATACCAATTGAAACAACAATCATAGCAAGTGTATACCTCACATCACAATGAAGAATACGAACTAGTTAAAATGAAAAGTTTTGTTAACTAGTACGAAATCCTTCAAGTAAGGAATAAAACAAAAATATTTTTCATGAAAAACATGAAATTCACAAAATAGCTAACACTCATAATCAATGAAGCATAAATATAACTCATGAAAACAAAACATGAGTAAACAAAAAATGTGAGTGTACAAATACAATGTGAAGAACATGATCATGAGAGTATTCAATTAAGCTCAATATTCCTTAAAACATAAAAACTCATTAAAAACTATTTAATCTTCAAGGTATATGTATGTCTTATACAATCTAAAGTATACATACATATCCAAACACAACGAGTCCACAAAGATATATGCATGAAGGCACGTGGCTCAAAAGGATGTATATGTATAATCAATAGTTTGGATAAGATAGACATATACATGAAGTTTAAATATAAATACATGAAAACTAAATTTTCATTAAAACAAATTTCATTTCAAGGTATATGTATGATTTGTCAACACAAGAAGTATACATACATATCCCTAAACACAATTTGAGTCCATATATATAGATTTGCATGAAAGGCAAATGACTCAAGGGGTATACATGTATATCTTAAAGTTTGGCAAAAATACACATATACATGAAATGAAAACATAAAACAAATCCAAAAATGAGAATACAAGTTTAAAATGCATGGATCATCAAAACTAGACTATACTAGCACATCTAATGGGTTCAAATAAGCATTCAAGCTCAAACATATATAGATTATTTGTGGCCCACTATATGTACAAGTATAAATCCTAGTCTTAATGAAAACTAACATCTAAACATGTAATCAAATCATGAAGCATCAAAATAAAATAAAAATCAACATGATAAACATAAACATGATTATTATGTAAATCCACATGTCATTAGAACTATGATGTACATGATATCTAAATAAGGTGAGAATACTAAGTATGGGTCCATATAAGCATGGTGTCTCAAATACTATACATGTATGTCATAGGTTTAATTATCATGGCATTTTCATAATAGTCTAAAAACAATAAATCATGCTATAAACACTAATTATGAAAGCATGTAAACAATAATTGGGAGTTAGGAATCGTTACCAAAACCGAAGAAGTAACTCTCCTTGTCTCCAAAACATGGTGGTCCTTTCCACCAAACATCCCTTAAAAGTGATGCATCCAATTGATTTCCATGAAGCTCGGAACGCATCCACTCCAAGGTACCGCTACTCTCACGTCATGTGAGAGCCCACACCTACATCAAAAGCTCTAGGGGTGGTCTTTGGTACTCATATCTTATTGGGTCCATGGGGGTTAGTACCATTCCTAACCCAAACAAATTTATTTGCTAAATTACAATCATGTATACGATCAAAACAAAATTTAGCAAGGTGGCCCTTACGTCCACAATGTGTACAAGTGTACACATGAGCATACAAGTGCTGATGGTGTCCGTGAGGAGCATGTGTATGCCGTGGAGGGTGTGCATGAAAAGATGGAACTTGCTTCTTTCGAAACAAAGTTTCCAAACGTGTATGGCTTGAAACACAATGGCTCAAAGTGGAGCCCAAACAATCAACACTCTTCTTAAGCATGGATATATTTTTTTCAATTAAAGAAGAAGTGTGGCATGCAATGGGTGATTTAGATGAAACTACCCTAGCATGGCAAACATGTGAATCCAAATCATTTTTCAAAGATTTATTTTTCTTTAAACAAATTTCTAATTCTTTTGAGATAAAATCAATTTCATTTTTCAAAATATTGTTATCTCTTAAAATAGAATCTACTTTTGAAGATAAAACCTCATTATTTTTCAAACCATTATCACAATCATTTTTATTTTTCAAAAATTAATTTCTTTAGTGCAAGATCAAGTTGAGATCTAAGTGAGTTACATTCACTAGAAACCTCTTCCTTCTCTTGCAAAACAATCTCAATTTTAGAAGCCAAATTTTTATTTCTTCTTTTAAAACAAGACTATCATTTTTCAATTGTTTGTATTTGGAAATCAAATTTTCACAATTTTTTGCAAGTTCATCATTCATAGCTTGTGCCTCTAAACATTCATTGCAATATGAAATAGAACTAGCATCTAGTTGAGTGTCCGAGTGTACCTCAAGGGAGTCATTCCCTTGGACCATGAAGCAATATTCTTCGGACTCATCTCTTCTAGATCTTCTCTTCTTTTCAATAATCTTTGGTAGCTCGGGAGAAGTCAAAATGATCCAAACTGCAAAAGCAGAATCATAGTGAGCAAACACATGTAAATAATCTTTATGCAGTGATGCTCTAAGTGCCTTTAGGGCAATTGCATTGGCTTCTATATGCTTGCTATCACTAAGGTAGGATTCCTTGGTAATGGCAAGGTGAACCTTATATCCTAGGACTTTCAAATGACAACTCATCATAACCTTCCAAATCTCAAGTCTAGAAATATCAAACATAGGAGGGCTATCCATGAGTGCAAACTATATGTGTACAAACAAGCAAATGTAAATGGTAGATTAGCAAACAAGGATCTCACTCCTAGGATGTTAAGCCTAAGTATCAGGAGCGTTGGCTCTGATACCAATTGAAATCACCTAGAGG
This sequence comes from Agave tequilana, assembly GCA_038442645.1. Taxonomy (NCBI): domain Eukaryota; kingdom Viridiplantae; phylum Streptophyta; class Magnoliopsida; order Asparagales; family Asparagaceae; genus Agave; species Agave tequilana. The sequence goes on from JAVJIF010012683.1 coordinate 66,227, forward strand.
GGGGGTGAATAGGTGATAATGCTAATCTAGAAACTAAATGCGGAAGCTAAAAATAATTTTGTAACACACTTAATACAACCAACAAGTGTAGCCGAATTCCCCGTGAAGGCTTTGGACTAACTCCTCTTGATTCCCCTAGATAAGGGTTGAGGTGCTATATGAAGCTCTTGTGGTTAAGTACAAGTGAGGCACACACAAGCAAGCCAAGCATATAATGATGAACAATATTAAATAATGCAAGGCACAAATGCAAGCAATAAGATATGAATGAATGAATGATGCTTTGCACAAATAAAAGAGAGAGTTAGAGAGACAATGGATCAAACGCAAACACAAAGATATGTTTCGAGGTTCGAGCCCCTAGCTCTACGTCCCCGCCTTCACCGAGAAGGATTTCCAATCCACTAAAGGAGTACCGAACTCCTCTCTTAACCTTACAATGCCACCGAGGCAATACAACCACAATCCACCTCTACCGAAGAGGATAAGGCCCGTAGCCAACAATCTCAATCACCTCTACCAAAGAGGGATCCAAACACCACTCCGATCAACCTCTACCAAAGAGGGATACACAAATAAAGGAAGGTTTACAACTAGTGGTTTCTTTCAACCACAAACAATCTCTCTTTTTTCACAAAACAAGATCCTAATAGAATAGGATAGTATGATAGCTCAAGTGTGAAAAACTAAGTGTTTTGATCAAAGAAATACTCTTGGGAAAACACCAAAAAAATGATATAGAAATTTTAGCTTAAAAACAATTCCAAAGCCTAATTTCTTTGAAATAAACAAAACACTTAAAACAAAATAAATGAAGCTTTTTGGCACAAAAACACTTTTGAAAACTTGTTTAAACACTAGAGAAACACTGAAATTTTTCTTGTCAAAAGTCTTGTCAAAACACCCCAAGAGATAGGGTATTTATAGCCCCAATAGAAAACTAGCCGTTAGGCTGATCTGTCAGCCTGACAGGCTGGCGGTCGACCGGCCGGTCGACCGCCAACGGTCAAAAATATGACCGTTGGGGAAATCCGGTCGACCGCCCGGTCGACCGCCCAGATACAGAGAGCAGGGCTCTCTGGTCCGGTCGACCGCCCAGATACAGAGAGCAGGGCTCTCTGGTCCGGTCGACCGACCGGTCGACCGGCCCATATGTCTGCCAGACGTGCACAAGGCTGTGCACGTCGGTTGACCGCACGGTTGACCGGCCTTTGGTGCGGTCGACCGTGCGGTCGACCGACCTGGCCTGTCAGCCACAATCTGGGTCAGAAAAACAGTTAAACATATTTCTAAAAATCTTGTAAACTCTTCTAATAATTCCATAAAATATTTTTATCATTTAATATTGAAATACAAACATGTGATAAGAAGTTCAAGACAAATATCAAACATTTGAACTCTTTTAGATGTCTTGGAAATTTTACCAAAAACCAAATCTTGTATTTTATCAAACTTAAATTTTTCAATAGGAAATCTGATTTTTCCTAAACTCATTGAAATCACAAAACATGATATTTAAACACATTGAAGCATGATGTATATGAACATAAGTCCAATATACATAAAACATATATATATCAAGTTTTTGACTAGAAATACCAAAACATAAAACTACATGAATAGTTATGTCAGACTAAGTTTGTTTAAGTCATGTAAGCATGTATGTATATAGAGCACATCTAATATACATAAAAACAAAGTAAACTTGTTTTGATCAATCTATTCATGAAAACCAAATTCAAAACATAAAACTTATGTGTGTTGTGCACTTGAGCATATCAACTATACTAAGCTTTACAAATAGATCTAAACACACTAAAAACTATGGATACCTAAGTCTTCTTGACGATCTTCATCTTCAAGTAGACCCGATCCAAAACTCCGTGATCCACGAGCGAGTGCTATGTATCATCATGATGCTCGGGCCCTGGAATCACTTGTGAAAGGCTTCAAAATCATCTTGTTGAAGCTAATCACCAACTAATATCTTGATTAAAGATCTGAAACTAAAATCACAAGATTATTAGTAAACATAACTACATGAGTTAATCATCATCAAAACTAGAGTGGAAGGCCTCTGGGCCAACAACAGTCAATTTTTGAAGCTAATTAGTTTTGGTTCAAAAGCTCAAGCATAAAGATCATATCAAGTACTTAAGAAAGAGTCTAACTCGAAATAATTAAGTTTGATCGAGTCAAGATGAAGAAGAAAATCATTTCAAGAAGAAGACTCTAGTTTAGAAAGTTGTTTAGATTCTTGTAAAGTATAGATTAAATTTGATTGCTCAAGCTTAAACACACACACACTGAAGTTTTATACTAGTTTTAAAGATCAATAGTTTTTTTTAGTTTCGGTTTAACCGGTTTATGTTTTTAAGTTTATCATTTTAGAAAATCAAGTTTTATTTCAAAATAGTTTTGATATCTCAAAAAGAAGTTCAAAAGTTTGTAATATGTGTTAATTTTTTAATCCCACATATTTGTGCTCAATTGTATTTATAAGAAATTGTTTTTCTAGAATTTATTAGAATTTATTTGAATTTTAAAAGGTTTTTAAAAATACAAAGAATTCTGATTTTTGGCCCTAGGCGGTCGACCGGGCGATCACAAGCCAAGTTCTTGTGTACATGGTTGACCACGCGATCGACTGTTGTCCTTAAGAGCTAATGAACTCTTTATTCGGTCGACCGAACGGTCGACTAGGCAGTTGTGCAGAGCAGAAATCACTGCCTTGGATGGTCGACCGGTGGGTCGATCGCTGACTCAAACAGCTATAAAATAGTAGTTGGCGATCGACCGGGTGGTCAACCACTCTGCTGCCAAAGATAGCTGATTGTATTTAGCCTCTAGTTTTTTATTTAATTTGCTTTGTATTATTCTCAAACGGCTAGTATTTACTTTATTTGGTTTATATATGTTTTTAACAATTGAGATTAGTCTCTAATAATCTCATCCTATTCTCTATAAATAGGACTCATTGTAGAGTTTTTTTAACCAAGGGTTTTCAAGTTTAAATCAAGCTTTGAGTTTTTGAAAAACTTTTGAAAAATCAAGATTTTCGTTTTTGGGAAAAAAAAATTAGTTTTTGAGCTACAAATTTCTATATCTTCAGAGAAGTTTTCTCAATAGTTTTCTCAAGAGCTTCAACTCAAAATTCTTAAGTATTCTCACACAAATTTGACCCATCATCTCTATCTATTCTCTAGGATACTTTTTGTGAGAGTTTTTTGTTTATGGTCAAGGAGTTGATCACCAAGTATTACAATTTTTGTAGTTCAAGTGATTGGAGGCTGCGGGCTCGAAGAGAGTTTGCGGGCTTGTTTTGAAGGTGTTGCGGCACCGAGTAAGGGACTTGCGGGTCTAAGTATTCTTGAGGGAACTTGTATCATGGGTGATCTTGAGGGATTGTGCATAGTGAAAATCTTTCATTACGATGAAGGCGGGGACATGGAGTAAGTGGCTCGAACCTTGAAATAATTCTCCCGTATTTGTGATTGATCATCTATCTCAACTCAACTCTATTCATTCTTATTTATATCTTACTTGCTTATTATTACTTATCATTACATACTTGATATAGTTTTGTATGCATAGACTTGCTTGTATTAAGAAAGCAAACTCTTATTCAAGAGGAATTTTGAGGAGAAATTTAGAGCCTTCATCGGGAATTCGGCTTCACTTTTTGGTCATTATTTGTGTGTCAGTAATTAAAATTTTTAATTCTGCATTTGATTAGTACATCACATATTCACCCCCGCTACGTGATTTCAATTTCTCCTCTATATAATCCTCTAAGACGCTCTTTTCTCATCTAAAGGAGAAACAAAAAATAAAGCAACAAAAAATACAATAGATAAATTTATAATGTTTGTTACAATTTTTTTTTCTTTTTTCCTTTACTTTTTTTTCTTTTTAAAATATAGTTTATTTGATAAAAAAATATAAATGTTTTTGTACCAGAACTTTTATGGAATTTGATATATTCCCGCTTAGGTAATGTTATTTGATTATTATAAATTTCATAGCAAAATTTCTTGAGACTTTATGAATTATTTTAAATTACAGGTGCCACTAATGAACTTTTGGCTCATGTTGAGAACTCGTGGGATTTTAGAGGCACTTCAGGACATGAAAAAAATTTCAAAACAAAGGAAAGTTTGCACTTTTTCATATCTAATTTATTTTAGTTACTCTTTTTCTTCTTTAATCATATTTTTATTTGATAATAACTATATTTTTTACAAGAGTCTTTTATGAAATTTGATAAACTTCCTTTTGGATAATTTTATTTGATGGTTACGAAATTGATAACAAAATTTTGTTCATAAAGAAATGAACCTCGCATCAGAAGAAATTTCAATTTCACGTGCACTAGGTGCCCGTGTATATTACTAGTATTTTTAAAATGCAAGCATCATCATGTTGCGATCCAATATAGTCATGTAGGGAATAAGTGGTATAAGGATATAATGGGTCGGGGCCATTTCCATAGGTCGGTGACCCGGCCCAGAGCTTATCACAATTTAAGGTTGGGTTTGGCTTTTGATGCCTTAGTAGGGGTGACATCGGATCGGATCGGATACGGATCGGATATTACCTCTATCATATCCATATCCACACCCAACCTTCGGATACGGATACGGATACGGATATTGGCGGATGTGAAAAAATGATATCCGTATCCGCCAAAATCGGATATCAGATATAAATCGGATATTAGCGGATCGGATGCGGATACTAATCGGATATGTTAAAAATGGATATGCTTATAGATAAATTAAACAGAAATACTTATATTACTTTTTATCGCATCTACTACCATATTAAATGTGATACATACTATGATATTATTGTGTACATATCAATACATTCATCGTATTCATTGTCATTTGACTTCTATAACAATAAATTACACGTCCTCCGGTGCTAAATGCCGATTCGGATGCCATGGTTGATGTCGAAATACTCAAAATATCATGTGGTTCTCTTGCAAGAATTGAATACTTTTCACTATTACTTTTTTACCAACTCAAAATATCAAAATCTAATACCTTATTCCATTGAAGAATAGTCTTCTCCATACAGATATCATTATGAAGCACGCAACATTCGGATATCGGATCGGATACGAATAAGATATTACTTTTATCATATCCGTATCCGCACCTATCTTTCGGATACGGATACGGATACGAATATTGACGGATGTGAAAAAATGATATCCGTATCCGGATTGGAGGCGGATTCGAATGCGGATATCCGCGGATAATCCGTATCCGCTGGCACCCCTATGCCTTAGCCCTTGGGGCCGGGGAAGGGTCGGGGCAAGGGCTGACGTTAGACTCTATGATTCAACCCGTTTGAAATTCCTATTCAGGTCCGAGCCTTTCAATATTTTACATATTTCAGCTCTTAAGTCTTGAAGATCCCTATCTTAACTTATTGATATAATATTAGAGTTTATTTTTATTTTCTCCTTTTCTAATATTAAGTCATGCCCATATAGCACTAGATTTCAAATGAACTCTCAAAAGTGAAGAAAAAAGAAACAAAAGAAATGAAAACGAGAAACCACAGGACTGGAGCTTAAGACCCTATGAACAGGGTTAGGGTCAGTTTCGTAAAGACTCAACGAAATTGAGGTTGGAATTAAGCCTCTATAACTTTTGGAGCTGGCCATAGGTCTGATCCAGCTCCAAACCATTTTTTTTATCCCCGAGAAGATATAAAAACTTCTATTCTTCATTGTTCAATATATTACCAAAGTAGTTTAAAGATTATAAATAGTAGTTTGGATCTTAATAACTTATTGGTTAGTGTAGCGATCAAAATCTGACCCTCAAAACATCATGACATGTGTCCTAGCAACTAGAAGCCTCTGTCACTTCGGAGCCATCCCGGAAGCTGCACCTCACCCTGAGGACTCTTCCACCTAGGTAGCTCCGATATTCCCAGCTGTCCCGGAGTCCACCCCTTTCCGGAGACTTCAACTCTACACAAGATAACATCAGTGACAGATCATCCTTGATCTCCACCTTCAGTTATACCATGGCAACAGATCTCAGCCTTCATGGAAATGCCCTCGGCAACTACCCATCAGAAGGCTCATTCTCAATCAGGCAACTGTCACCTTTTCGGCTCATCCCCGATAGACAACTACCATTCGGAAGATTCATCCCCAATGGACAACTGCCTTAGCTTATCCCCAATCGGGAAATTACAGTTTGGGAGGTTCATCCCCGCTTGAGTTATTGCCAGTTTGTCTGTGCTCCGAGGAGGGAAGCCCCCACTTGAGAATCATAGTTCAAACACCTATCTTTGGCTTCTAATGGCTCATTATCAATTGGGCAACTGTCCCCCAGAAGGCTCATCCCCCACTTGATCTGCAATCTTTTACATCCCTATGTTTACTTTTTAAAAGAAATACAGGAGTTTTGGGAACCTGTCCTGCTACCATTTACATACCCCTGATACAAGAACAACAAAGACTTGTTTATTGGAGGAGATATATTCGAGGGCGGCCTTCCTTCCTCATCAACGCCATGGCTCTTGAGTAGGCGAGCAGAAGCCTTGACAGCAGGCCGCACGCCTTCAAGGCATCCAGAGCAGCATCGTTCTCCATAATGATCCCCAAGAATCCCTTCAGGAGCGAGGCAACAATATCTGACCAGGCAGATTCTGGCAAACACACCAAAAGGAGAAGACAACCTTTCTCCACTTTGGTGTTCTAAGGAAGTGTAACACCCCTGTCATGGGATACGTACCTAGATACGTATCCCGATTTTTCGCTAGTATTTTTTCAATATTTCCCTGTGTATTTTTCTTTTTGCCTTCTTTTCTTTTCCTCTTTCTTTTTCTTTCTTTCCTTTCTCCTTTTTCCTTTTCTTTCTTTTATTTTTCTTATTTTCTTTTCTTTTCCCTCAGAGCTCTTTCTTTCCAGCCCCTCCTGCTTGGCTCCAGAGTTTCCTTGTTGTAGTTCATGGGCACTTATTATTCTGTTCATCATTGTATATCTCTTTGTAAATTATGCTTTTAGGCCTCTTGGTGATGTAATATTTCTGTAATATTAGAGCACGCTCTATGATAACAGTGTACTTGTATTATTTTATTGGAATATATATTACCAGTATGCTTTTGTACTTTGATTCCTGCATATACTGATGCTTAACATATATATTTAAAGGTTATTTCCGCATGTACTGATGCTTAGTTATATATTCTTTCCTGATACTCTTTCCTAGCGGTGCATTCCGGCTCAGTACCGGATACTCTAGATCATTGTCCCGTGCAAGTATGGGACCCATTCTAATCATGGCTCGTCGACTCCATCAGTTTTCAAATAACTGGCTCTCTAAGTTGTAAGTGAAAGTATCTGGAATGGGACGCATACTAAAGTATACAACTTAGACGGGCCCTAATAATAATAACAATATACTAATTCGTTTGTGTTTTATCGGTTTTCATAATGTTTTGCAATTCGATGGTATACATTCGAATTACGGTGACATGGGGTAAAGGTATATATAAGAGGTTTTTTTGTTTGAATTATTCTTTCGACGTAACTGAGTTTGTACAGCTAGTTTTGACGTATTTGCTTTCATCGGGTTTTCATTTGGATTTATGTTTTGGGTTTTGATTTGGATTTTGGGTTTTGTTAATTATTACTATTATTATACTATTAATATTATTACTGCATCTTGCTAACCACTTGTGTACTACTCTACTGGTCTCCTGCTATTTCATTCTATGCACTGCTTGTCTCTGACTGTTTAATTACAATATACTACCTGACCTCCCCAGTACATATTATATCTGAGCTACGACATTGATCTCCTGGGTTGCTTACTTCCGGAGCTAGTGCTAATTCTATATTTACCATTCTTTATGTATCTCTGTGATATTATATTTGGTCACCGGACTTGTTTGCTCCCAGTTTTGCATTGCTTCTTTGCTTACCATTTACATTTACGGTTCATTGCCTAACTGCCTGCCTAACTTGAGCTCACAACGCACCATAATTCCTGTTACACTTGTGCTCGCTTGTGCACTCTACTTGGTCTCATCTTTCATACTTTGACAACCCTGGACCTGCATGTCCAGTCTCGGAGCTTGGAGCTTGGAATCCCCCTTGCTAATCAGAGTGCGCAGCAGAAGCATGGATCATCAGTAGACCGTTCAGAGTTCTTTCCTTCTAGCCCCTCCTGATCGGCTCCAGAGTTTCCTTGTTATACTTCATGGGAACTTATTGTTCTGTTCATCATTGTATATCTCCTTCAAAATCATACTTTTGCGCCTCTTGGTGATTAAATATTCCAGTAATATTGGATCATGTTCTGTGATAACAATGTACTTGTACTATTTTATTGGAATGTATATTATCACTGTGCTTTCGTACTCTGATTCCTGCATGTACTGATGCTTACCGTATATATGTGAGGGTATTTTTGCCCTGCATACATATATAACAGTAACGTCTCTGTACCCAAAAGATTGGTGTGTTACAGGATGGTATCAGAGTCTAGGCTCTCACATTTTCGTACAACCAGTTGGCAGATTAATTTAATATTAATTTATAACTGGAGCGCATGGTCTTGGTTATACATTCCAACTGCAAGTTCAAAGTGATATATTCCTTCTTGATACTCTTTCCTTTGGATCCTGAAGCCCTTTCATATGTTCATTTTCAGTTTCCCATTTTATTTAGACCAACTGAAATATGGAAAGACAGGAAAATCGTGACAGTTCTGGCTCTTCTTAGGGTGGTCCTAGTGGAAGGAACGATGATCAGATGCGACTCATGCAGGGTATGATGGAAAACCAACAGAAGTAGATAGAGATCTTTCACCAGGGCTTATTGACGACGTCGCGTGAACAGAGACCAAGAAGTATGTCCGATTTTAGGAGGCTGCAACCGGCTATGTTTTCTGGAACTGAAAGGTCATTGGATGCAGAGCAGTGGTTAATTGACACGACTGATCTCCTAAAGGTAACTCGAATCCCAGACGAGAACTAGGTAAAAGTGGCTAAAATACAACTGAGGGATGTGGCAAGAACCAGGTGGTTGGTAGAAGAAGGGAGACAGTGGAGGAGCCCATAACTTGGGATCAATTCTCGAAGAGTTTCTACGAGCGGTTCTTTCCAAAGACGGCACAAAAAGAGATGGAAGAACATTTCATCAGATTGCAGCAGAGAGATCGAACTATAGATGAGTACGCTACAGAGTTCCTGAGACTTAGCCGGTTTGCACAGTACATGATGGCCGATGAGGAGAACAGAGTAAGTAGATTCCAGCAAGGCTTGAGGATGAAGATCCAGATGTTTCTTATACCCCATAAGCTCAAGACATATTCTCAGGTTCTTACCATCGCTTATGAGGTAAAACGGGGATTGGAGAAGAAGTGTCAGGAGAAAATGAAGAAGAAGACAATGAAGAGACCCTTTCAATCAACGGACAGTGAAGATACAGTCAAGCCCCTGAACACCCGGCTACCCCAGCAACTACTCTGACCTCACCTTCAGCATATGATATATGGGTACTGCCTGAAGCCCGGACACTTGCAGCATAACTGCCGAAGGGCTAATGGATTATGTCTGGCATGTGGGTCTGGCAATCACTCTATAGGCGATTGTCCGTCTAAGAGAACATAAAATGCCACCCCAGCACTTCCAGCACCATCAGTGAGAAGAACCCAGAATCCATTGACAGGAAACTCCAAGGACTAGAGCAGATGACGGAAGAAGACTAGTATATATATTGACTGCAGATGAAGCCAGAATATCAGATGGAGTAGGAATAGGAAGTGGTGCCCGATAGTTGGATCAGGAACCCCGAAGCTGTCACCTGTGACCAATTTTTCCCCTTTTTGTCAAGTTTTGAGTTGGAGATTTCCATATTGTACCCGCTTCATCGTGCTATTATCATTAATCTCAGTTTTTCATGTTCATATTCCCCTTGTCATGCTATTCTTATCTCTTCCGTGTTTACCTCTTCCCCTTATTAAAATTTCGAGGATGAAATTTTTTTGTAAGGTGGATGGTAAGTAACACCCCTGTCCCGGGATACCTACCTAGATATGTATCCTGATTTTTTGCTAGTGTTTTTTCAATATTTTCTCGGTGCATTTTTTCTTTTTTCCATCTTTCTTTTTCTTATTTCTTTTTCTTTCTTTCCTTTCTCCTTTTTCCTTTCTTTCTCTTTCTTTTTTTCTTTTCTTTTCCCTCGGCTGCAACCCGTGCTCCCCCTTTCCCCGTGTCGCGCGCGTGCCACGCCCCGCACTAGGCGCGTGCCACGCATCCCGCGTAAAGCCCGTGCCCCTCCCCCTTATAACTCCTTCCCTCTCTCTCCTTTCATTCTCTCCCTGTCACTCTCTCTTCTCCTACCTCTATCTCTCGCTTTCCTTCCTCGAGGAGAGTTCCACCGTTAGCGCCACCACTCGACCTCCCTCGGCAACCCTAAAGCCTCCCCTTCTCTAGATCTCCCGTCACTACCCCCTCTCTACCTCTGCAACACCTCAGACCCCCCTCCATCAACTCTGATCGCCTTCTCCGGCCAGATCCGACCACTGCCAACCAGATCCAGCCAGTCAACCTCGCGACAACCCTCCGATCACCCCTCAGGCCTCCACCACACCTCCAAACCACAGATCCACCACCACCACCTCCTTAAAAAACCTCCCGGTGCCACCACCTCCAATCTGCCTACCCCGGCATCCGTCATCGTCGATCCCTCTCTCTCGCCTCTGCTCTGCCCTCAGCCGCCATCTCCGCCACCTACAACCCCGTTGTCACCTCCCCTCATCTTTAACTACCTCTCCTTAGCTCCGCGTTCACGGCCGCCCTCTGGCCATCGAAGGCCTCCCTGGTACACTGCAATATCTGTCTACTTCCTTGTTTTCTCTCTCCCAGTCTCTATTCTTCTTCTTCTTCTTCTTCCAGTCTTTCTCTGTTTCTCTTCTTCTTCTTGGTCCCTCTCCTCTCTTTATCTCTCATCTTCTCTCTGTCTCTCTTCTTCTCTCACTCTCAGTCTCTCTTTATGTCGCTGTCTTTCTTCTCTCTCTTCTTTAGCTTCTTTCTATCTCTCCTCTTTTCTTTGTCTCAGTCTCTCTCTCCTCTCTCTTGCTTATTGTCTTTCTCTCCCCTAGTTCCCTCTCTCTGTTTCAGTCCCTCTTTCTCTCTTTCAGACTCTCTCTTTCTCTTTCTCTCTCCTAGGGTTTCTCATTTTTTTCTCTTTGTCTCTCTTTGGTTGGGTGTTTCACTCGTGCCTTGTGCATGTACCAGATTTGGATTGGTGAGTACTTTACCTTGTTTCACTCTTGTGATTGGGTATTTTGCATGTATATCGGTCTGTAGTATGATTAGTAGTAGGGCATGTGTTATATGTAGGAATTGTATGAATTATGTATGTGAACTGTGTAAATATCTGTATGTGTGTGTGGCCAAGAGCTCAGGGATGTACATGTATTAGACCTGTGACGAATGCATATAGTAGAGTAGCTTAATACTTGTACATATACACTGTCTGTGTTATTGCCTTATTTCTGCTTTATCTACATGCAAGGCTGATACTAACACTTGTGCAGGTTGCAAGTACCAGACATAGCCTTCGGGCTCTCATTTAGCCTCCGGGCTCGCTCTTAGCCTCTGGGCTCTCATGCTTCGCCTGGTAGGCGAGCTAGCGCTCAGCGCCTCATGGTAACCCCATTCGAGTGTAGTTACGCCTTGAGCGCGGCTTCATCACAAGTGATGCGGAGCGTTCCACACTCCACCACACCCGTGTGTTAGCTTTGCCGCGAGCAGTAACCCTACCGAGCGTGATAACCTTTAGCGCTATATGCTAGTTTCATTCCAGCCCCGCTTAAGCTTCGCTTGCTTGCTTGCTTGCTTGTTTAATAGCTAAATGTATAATTGTTAATATTATGATTGTGAAGAGTTTGAAATATTCTTTTACTCTATTTTCCTAAAGTAGCTGGTGTGATCGGTTACTTGATTGATGTTGTAACTCTGTGTTTACTTGTACTGTTTGTATTAGTGTACTCCACCTGCACCTAACACCTGTATGTTATCACTGACTGGTTATCTACCTTTTCTTTTACTCCTGCTATATGTACAGTGATTATGATCATGTACTCCTGACTCTTGTATCTCTGGATACTCCTGAACCCTGTACTCTTGAACCCTCCGTCTCCTGTGCTGTGTCCCCTGTGTCATGCTATTGTTGCTTGTGATTGTATAATATAATAATAGACAACTTGCAGCGGGTTGGGGGAAACTGATGGGTCCTGATATAGTTTTCATGTTTATAATGTCCATAAAGTGTCGCGCATGGCCACATTCTTGAGGGAGCACCTGGCGACCACCAGTGATTCTGTGGGGTGTATTGGCACCCCTACCTATCTTGTTCTTTCTCTCCTGTCGGGTATGCACAAGCCCTAGGCCTATTTCTATAGGATCTGTAATACCCTACTCCTGTTTGGGTGATCAATAAGTCCCTGCACCTAGCAATACGTTTTGGCTTAGTACCGAATACTCCTGGACCGTACCGGAACCCATTCTAATCATGATTCATCGAGCTCCATTAGTTTTCAAATAACTAGATCTCTAAGTTGTAAGTGAAAGTATGTGGAATGGGACGCATACTGAAGCATGCAACTTAGACTGGCCCTAATAATAATAACAATATACTGATTTGTCTTTGTTTTATCAGTTTCCGTGACGTTTTGCAATTCAGATGGAATACATTTGGATTACGGTGACATAGGTAAAGGTATATATATGAGAGTTTCCTTGTTTGGATTATTCCTTAAACGTACTAATCTCATGAAGCAGTAAATTGAGTTTGTACAACCGTATTTGCTTTCATCGAATTTTCATTCGGATTTATGTTTTGGGTTTTGATTCGAATCTAAGGTTTTATTAATTATTACTATTATTATACTATTAATATTATTACTACATCTTGCTAGCCACTTGTGTACTATTCTATTGGTCTCTTGCTATTTCATTCTATGCACTGCTTGTCTCCAACTGTTTAATTACAATTTACCGCCTGACCCCCTGTTACATATTACATCCGAGCTACAGTATTGATCTCCTGGATTGCTTACATCCTGAACTAGTGCTGATTCTATAATTACCATTCCTTTATGTATCTCTGTGATATTATATTTGGTGTCCTGACTTTCTTGCTCACAGTTTTACATTTCTTTCTGCTTACCATTTACATTTACGGTTCATCGCCTAACTGCCTGCCTGACATGAGCTCACAACGAACCGTAATTCCTTTTACACTTGTGCTTGTCTTTGCATGCCACTTGGCCTCATCTTTCGTACTCGTTGGGTTACCTCTGACAAGCCTAGACTGCATACCCAAATCCCAGAGCTTGGAATTATTCTGTTGCTAATCAGAGTGCATATCGGAAGCGTGGATCATCAGTAGACTGTTCGGAGCTTTTTCCTTCCAGTCCCTCGTGCTCTGCTCTAGAGTTTCCTTGATATAGTTCGTGGGCACTTATTGTTCTGTTCATCATGTGTATCTCCTTGTAAATCATACTTTTCCGTCTCTTGGTTATGTAATATTGGATCACACTCTGTGAAAGCAATGTACTTGTACTATTTCATTGGAATGTACATTACTACTGTGCTTCCGTACTCTGATTCCTGCATGTACTGATGCTTACCGTATATATGTGAGGGTATTTTTGTCCTGCGTATATATATTGCAGTAATGTCTTCGTACTCATGCGATCGGGGTGTTATAGAATGGTATCAGAGCCTAAACTCTCACATCTTCAGTACAACTAGTTGGCAGATTAATGTGATATTAATTTGCAATTGGAGCACACGGGTCTTGGCTATACATTTCAACCGCAAGTACAAAGTTATATATTCTTTCCTGATACTCTTTCCTTTAGATCCTAAAACCCTTCCATCTGTTTATTTTCAGTTTCCCGTTATCTTTAGACCAACTTAAATATGGAAAGACGGGGAAATTGTGACAGCTCTGGCTCTTCTCAGGCTGGTCGTAGTGGAAGGAACGATGATCAGATGTGACTTTTGCAGGGCATGATAGAAAACCAATGAAAGCAGACAAAGATCTCAAACCAAGGCTTATTGATGGCACCGCGTGAATAAAGACAGGAAGTGTGTCCAATTTTAGGAGGCTTCAACTGACTGTGTTTTTTGGAACCAAAAGGTCATTGGATATGGAGCAGTGGCTAGTTGTTACAATTGATCTCCTGAAGGCAGCTCAAATCCCAGATGAGAACCCAGTAGAAGTGGCTAAGATACAACTGAGAGATGTGGCAAGAACCTGGTGATTGGCAGAAGAAGCGATGCTGGAGGAGCATATCACTTGAGATCAGTTCTCAAGGAGTTTTAAACGAGAGGTTCTTTACAAAGATGGCACAGAAAGAGATGGCAGAATAATTCATTAGGTTGCAGCAAAGGGATCGAATTGTAGATGAGTACACTGCAGAGCTCCTGAGACTTAGTTGGTTTGGCCGACGAGGAAAACCCAGCAAGTAGATTCCAACAAGGCTTGAGGATGAAGATTCAGATGTTTCTTATACCCCGCAACTCAAGACATATTCTCAGGTTCTCACCATCGCTCATGAGGTAGAATGGGGATTGGAGAAGAAGTGCCAGGAAAAAAAAATGAAGAAAAAAATGGTGAAGAGACCCTTTGTAACACGTCGATCCCGCAGGTACAGAGATATTACTACTACATACATACGCAGGGCAGAAATACCCTCACATATGTACGTTAAGTATCAGTACAGGTAAGAATTAGAGTGCAAAAGCAGAATGATAATATATATTCCAATAGATCAGTACATGTATATAGTTATCACAGAGTGTGGTTACGTCAATATTACATCACCAAGAGGCGCAAAAATATGATTTACAAAACATGAAAAAGAGTGAAAGATACTCAAGAGCTGCAAAAGAAAATCTCACGAGCAGAGCAGGAGGGGTTGGAAGAAAAGGGCTACGGATGATCTAAGCCGATCCACCATGCTACCGCTACGAAACTCTAAGCAATGGCAGGACAGTACACGGTCCAAGCCTAAGATCTGGACATGCAGTTCTAGGATTGTCAGGAAACAACCCAGTGAGTATGTAAAATAAAGCCAAGTGGTGTGCATAGACAAGCACACGTGTACATGATCAAGTGATGTGGTTTAGGCATGCAAGCACAGGCAATGACCAGTAACATAAAGGAAAATTAGAGAATCAGTAGAAAAATCCAGAATTAAGCAAGCATATGTATATCGATAAATCTGAATCGCGAAAGCATGTGTCGAAAGCCGGGTCATGAGCACAGACACACACAAGCATGGAATAAGTTATCAAGTAATGCATTAATTATAAGTATGGACAAAATTAGTTGTACAAACTCAGATTGTGAATTCATGAGATTGATATGACGAGGGGATAATCCAAACAGAAAAGCCCTCATATATATACCATATACCTCATGTTAGCCTGGCCTAAGTTCATACAAGTCGAGTTGCCCCAAAGTTACAGACTGAGAATATCAGGAATAATTACTATGGCATGAAAATAATATCATACAAGAGGCAAAAGGGATAACTTAATTATACAATAATAACAATCAGTGTCACCTTTTATTATAATCATTTTTTCAGTATCCCATACCACTGGTAACTCATACCGAGTCCGTACTCTAGTAGAACTCAATTCGAACTCAGATATACATATATCATTATTCGAACGAGGAAGTGATTCAATAACACCTGCTCTTGACATATTATTGTTTAGTAATTAAGTTTTATCTTGTGTAGGGAAATGTGTTTTGTCACAAGCATGCTGATACAAGTCTGTAAATAAGAGGTCAAGAAATCTAGTGCAGAAACTTAGAAATCACATATAGTAAAACACAATGTCCAGCTCAAGTCATACAACATGAATAGTTGAATTATAATAACTGGGTAAGTCACATGCAGGAGTAAATTAATGTGCCACATTTTAAGTTATCCAATAATAATCATCAATACCGTCTGATATTTCAATTATCCCCTATTAGTGTCTCACACCATTGATAGTGCATACTGAAGCTCGCACTCTAGTAGAACTCATTCGGATCTGACATGTGAATACAAGTACCAAACAAAGGAGAGACCAAATATCCCACATTTTTAATATTATTATTTTTTGGTTATTACATTCTTATTATTCATCTGATCCATATGTTTATGTATGTGTTACCGGTACACATACATCTACATATGAATACGATGAGTTATTATTGGAAACTGATGAAGATCTGATAGTTCATATTTATAGTGGGTCCCACCTCCGCCCGAGATAATGACCAAAGAGATTTGGCTTCTGCTTCTGGGGACTTATATTACGCCTCACATGACACTTCAAGCGGGACTTATATTATACCCAACACGACACTTCAGTACCACGACCATTATAAACATGACATCATACTATATCCATCAGTTTTCTCACCCTGTGTAAATTCTATATTCTATTATAGATTAAATCCATGATGATCAGTTTACAGGAATTAACATGAATATTATAATAGGTGTAATATCTCTAGTTAATAAATACTGTACTTTTATTTTTTTGAGTATTTATTCTACCATACTTATTATTCTAATAGTTTTAATTAACTTAATTTATGACTTCTTCTTTTTCTGATTATTATTGATGTTAATATTCAAATTAATTTTAGATGTTATATGATTAGTTGCTTCAAGTGTTATTGCTATTATTATTTAATTACTTATTACTATCATTATTATGTATTGTTATTATTATTATTGACTGTTATTATTAGTATTCATATTACTATTATTGTTAAAGTTATTATTATTGTTTTGTAACTATTATTATTACTATTATTTATTATTATTAATTGTTAATAATAGTAGTGATAGTGTTAATTATTACTATGGTTATTACTAATTATTATTACTAGTATTATTATTATCATTATCATCATTATTATTAATTATAATTGTTGTTGTTGTTAATTGCTATTATTATATTAGTTTTCCTTTTAATATGGTGTTGTGTTTAGCCCTATTCCTAATTCGATACCCATTCTCCCTACCCATTTACCCTATATCCTAAACCCTTTAACTCATATACCCAAGTCTATACCCAACCCATTTCCCGTTATCTATTAATCCAACCCAATATCCACATTCAAACCCTATAACCCAACCCCATAATCCTAACAAAATAAATCAATTCAAATCTTAACCATCCCAATCCTCATAAATCCTAATGAACTATATCCTAGTCTAAGCTAATCTCTCCTAATCACACCACTTATCATCGTCAACACCCACTACAATCCTAGCAGACTCCATCAAGAATAGCCGCACAGACCGGAAGTCCTCTCCTCTTGGCCGTGAGTAGTCCACAGCAACCCCCTCACGATCTCCCCTCCGTGAGCACCCATCACCCCCTGGCATTGCATCTTCACACACACCAGCCAAGCGGAAGCTTCTTCCCAACCGTTGTTCAAGGTCCAAAAGAGTTCAAGTTCAGAGCATGTCTATGTTCAAGCCCAGGGATTGTATTTATCTGCTCCCTCGAACTACCACTGTAGCAAAGAGTTATAACAAGTCGTATCCGCAGAGAGGGTATGCGATAGAAGTTTTGTCTGGTTTTTGTAGTTTTTGTTATTGAAAAGATATGAAGGTTCTTCTTTGTTTAAGAATGAAAGAAAAAGAAAGTAAAGAAGAAGGTTGTGGAGTTATGGTTGATGCGGTTTAAAGAAAAAGAAAACAAAAACAAGAGATACGAGATGAAAACGGTGAATGGTTTAGAAACGAAAAGAAAGTAGTCTTGTTTAGAAAAGAGAAGAGATTTGAAAAGAGAAAACAAGTTGCTTTTTAAGAAAAGATTAACAATAGAAAAAAATCATGACTAACTGACAACTTTACACTACTAACTTACTAATCACTTGGATGAGTTGTGCCTCATGTGAATTCATTGGCAATATGTCCATCTTAGTTCATCAAGTCTAAAAGATAGCCCAATCGTTAGAGTGTTCCTCTTTTAACTTGGTTGTGTGGCCTCCTTGGATCATGGGCTCTCAATAGATAAACAAGAATGGAACATAAGAGTTGAGATTCACAAATTAACAATGCATAATAATAATGTCAAGTTCATTAGATCATCAAAGCCATTATTCTAGCAATCATGAAATAAGAAGCTTATGCATTAAATTATTAGCATTCCAAAGTAAACCCATCATCATGTTCCATCAATGCCCTTGCCAGAGTGGCAAGGCACTAAAAGAGGCACACATGAGTCATTTGGAAGATTCACATAACTTCAATAAAATATCATTTATCTTCATTGGGAATCAATAAAATAAAATAAGCACAAGATTAGAAATTAGATGCATCCAATGAATCACATTAGTTGTATCATCTAAGAGTTAGTAGTTAGTAGTGTTAGAAGTTAGTTAGTCATGTTAAAGAGTTAGCTAGCCATGAAAATCTAAAGCATGAAAGAAAGCATGGTTACACTAATTGCAAGAAAGTAAAAGCTTAAAAACAAGAAACTAGAGGAGGAAGAACATGGAGCTTTGCATTAATTTTCACCTTCAAATACAAAACTCTCCCTCTCACCCCCTCTCTATTTTCTAGAAAAAAGAAAGAAAAATGAAAATACAGAGAGCTCCTAAGAAATCCTACAGAAATCCTAAGCTTTTCTTTCTATTTTCTAGCTATTTTCTAATTGTTACAATCAGAGGCCCTGGGGGTCTTTATATAAGCACCAAACCTTAGTCTCTCTCTATTGCAGCTGTAGGATGAAACACTGCATCAACGACCACAAGATTGTCGTGGATCCGTAGCCAGAGCTGCATTTTCGTGGCCAAATCTTGGCCGTTACGCCAGCGACAGCTCTGACAGCCTGCCATTGTCCAGGTGTCCTGTAGAAGGTTCTAATACCCTGAGAATATTCTGTGGTTCGTTGTAGGATTGGGCTTCTTAGATTGGGCTTCAAATAATCCTCTTTAATCCTCTGTTTAGTTAGGATTCGGGCCTTCTTCTCCATTAGAGTGTGGACCTGAAAATTCAGAGAAAAAGCTATTAAAAGCAGTATTTTAATTGACAAATCATAGGAAATGTGATGAAAATAATAAAAAAATGAATACTAATCACACCTCCATACCTAGATATTGCTCGTCCTCGAGCAAAATAAGTAAAGAAGAAAAAACTTAAACTAGAGTTATTACACCACTTTTGCAGTTAACGTGATTGCACTGAGTATGCGCAACAAGCCGTTAAACCTCTAGGTTACCCCCAGAGGAGGAGTGCTATCTCCTAAGAGTTTTCAGTGGATTATACCCACAAAATTCATAAAAAGAAAAACAAATGTTTGTGGTTTTTGAAAACTTATATTGAAAGAGAAGAAAGATTTTTAATATATATATATATATATATATGATCAATTTCTGCAAAAATTAAGTAATCTTTAGGGTTTTAGGTTAACCTAAACTATTTCTTCTTAATTATAAGTCTCCACTCGAAGTTTTATCTTCAATAAAGGTTGAGCTTCAAAAGTAGATTGATCATTGGATTTTGCATCAAGCCTAAAATATATACAATTATATGTATGAGGAATTACACTTAAACTATGATACCTTTATTTATATTTTCACACACACACACACACATATTTCTTTTTATTTGTACTATAGACATATATGTATATTTATTATTTTTTTTAGCTTCATTAGGCTTTTTAGTTTATCTATGTAGCGGGCCTTGAACCAATGACTCCCAGACCAGGGGCACCCGATGAGAGTACATCCCTTGGGTTCAAGGACTCGAGTAATGCTAAGAACTTAACCACCTTTAGGCGTGACTGATCATGCTTCCTAAGGCACAACTAACCAGCTTAATTGGTCATCAAGTGTTTATTTATTTATTTATATTTACATATATCTTTTTATGTGTGTATATATATATATATATATATATATATATATATATATATATATATATATATATATATATATATATATATATATATATTATAAACAAAGGTATTTAAGTCTTTGTTTTAATCCCTCAACATGTAAATGTATATAATACTTAGGAAAAATTCAAAATCCAATTAGCTTTCTACTCTTTCTTTCTTAACCTAAAAAATTAAATAATTCTTCTTATTTTAACTTATATTAAGAAATTCTAGTTTAGACTTTCTCAAATTCCTAGGATCAAGTTAATTTTCTTAAAATAGATCAAAATATATTTTTATATTATTATTCTTTTTTATTAAAGAAAATAAATTTCCTAATGAAAGAAAAATCTAAATCTAAGAAAATAAAACATAAGTCTAAAGAGAAAATAAGAAAAAAAATCTATGTTAGTACCCTCCCCCTACACCTATCTCATGCATTGTCCTCAGTGTATGCAATATGAAATGAATGCATGAAATAAGGTGAGTGAAAGGGATGTTACCCTCGCCTACAACTCGGACCAGCAGAAGTGCTCGGGCCAGCCGACCATGATCTTCTAAGGTTCTCCTCTATATGATCAAGTCGTGCTGTCTGCTCCTCTATTTATTTTCTCAGCCTAATTTGTCCCTTATAAATTTTCTTCATGCCTTTCCAAATGGAAGACATGAAGGCTCTCGAATCAGAGGGTGATGGTTGCCGCCAAAACTCAGGCTCATCATCCTCCTCCAGCAGTTCCTCAGAAGATGACTCAGCTGGGATGTCCTCAGGTTGGACACTAGGTGTCCAAACAGCGCGTAAGCAACTATTATACGCACTTGTTATATGTTCTGGGGCTACAAAGACTCAGTTATAGGCAGAAAAGTCCTTATCTGGTAGGAAATTCCTATACATGCGGGTGACTAAAACGGCATGCAAATACTTTGCACCCTTAGTGCATTGTGAGTTGGTGATCAAGTTGTGGAGTATAACTGTGTTCAGGCAGACTATGTGCTGCCTAGTCATAAAACTGTGAATTATTTGTAACACATGCCTATTAAACAATGTGGTGTGGTCAAGACCTAAAATGTTGTGTTGGACCTATCGTCCAATGCAGTGGATATTTCCGAAGGTAGTGCTAGCCTTAAGCCCACGGTCTTGCTCTGTATAATGGGCACCCATAATGGACATGTATTCAATAAGAGGTAGGGACTCGCTATGGTGTGGTGAACTGGGGTGTAGTCTTCAATCATGTCAATAGTAACAGTGATGTCCCTAGTCTCAAAGTGCACAATGAATTGATGGTTGTCAAGATCTATGGTAGTAGTGTCATACATAATGCTTCAAATTCAGAGTTGTCATATACAAGAGCATACCAATTCTTCTCTCTAATTCTATCCACGAAGACATGGCCATATCCATTTACATCAGTTAAGATCCTAGAGAAGTCTTTTTCAGCGAAAATAGATGGGGCCATGGATCTAAAAATTGAAATTTGTGGAAGAAAGGATTAGAGGATGTAAACCTCCCCCATAATTCGTGGGGGAAAAAAGAAGTATAGACTGCTCTGGGCAATCCAAGCAGAAAAGATCAAAGGTTGTTATAGATCTGAGATCTACCAGAGAGGGCGACTATGCAGAAATCGGGCGGCACACAGGAAGCTTCAGAAATGCCGCGGACGCGCGGCAATATCAGGGATTCTAAGGCAAAATTAAGGAGGTAGGGGCTGGGTTTTCTTGCGGGGCGACATGCTCTCTTCTTCTCTCCAGTTCTGGTTTCAGTTTTAGGGTTGAGGCATGGGAGAGATGGTAAGAGGCTATTTATAGAGACGGGAGAGGGTGAATTTCTTTTTTTATCCCTAGATATAGGCGGAAATTCCTATACTAGGGTTTTGATTTTGTATATTTTAAAGAAAAAGATGAGTATTTATACAAGAGGAAACCCTAGTAGTTATTTTACAATTAAGTCTAATTTTTTTCTTTTTTATTTAGCAATTTTTTATTTTTATATTTTTTAAAGGAAAAAGGAAAAGAAAAAGGTGGTATTTACAAAAAGCCATCCTCTAAATTTTTTTTTACAATGAATGGCAGGGAAAATCAGAGAAAGGCCTGGTCACGTGTATACTGGGTCATAGAGGCCCAGTTCAAAAGTTCCGTGTGGCTTCAGCTCGATGGTGAAGAATAGTTTCAATCTCTATCCATTGACTTTAAATACATTACCATTTTTTGGATCTGAGATTTCCATTACACCATGTGGAAAGACACTTTGTATCAAAAAGTGGAGCCTAGAGTTGTATAGCAGGACCTTTTGTCCTGGGACAAATTTTTTTTCTATGTATGGATTGATCATGGAAAAATTTAATTATGCTTTTAGAAATTTGAACGTTGTCATAGGCGTCATTTCTTATATTTTCTAATTAAGAAATCTGTAATTTCCATAGGTCACCTGTAATGCCCCAACCCTGCGGGTACAGAGACGTTATTGTGACGTATATACGCAGGTCAAAAATACCCTCACGTATATATGCCAAGCATCAGTACATGTAAGAATCAAAGTACGAAAACACGTGGTGCATTATACATTCCAACATATGAGTACAATTACAAAGTTATCACCAGATGTGACACAATATTACATGAATATTACATCACCGATAGGCGCAATTACGAGAATACAAAGTGGTATAAAATTATGAACTGTATAAAAGGAGGCTCAGAGCCATAACAGGAAAACTCTAGAGCCGAGCAGGGGGGCCTGGAAGGATGGTGCTTCTGGACGGTCTGCCAATGATCCACGCTACCACTGCGCATCTCTGATTAGCAACTGGAGAATCTAAAAGCTCCAAGCTCCAATACCTGGACATGAGGATCCAGCGGAGTCAGAACTCCCCGGCGAGTGGTGATGCTAATGCCAAATGGCGTGCATAGATAGCACACGTGTATCGATAAATCTGAATCATAAACATGCATAAAAAACCATGTTTTGAGCACAAGCATACAGAAGCAGGTAGATATATAGCAAGTGATATCAAGTAGGAAATACTCATACCATGATAAGATATGAGCAGGAGACTGGTGGAATAAAACACAAGGGGTAAAGCAGGATGTAAGCTGCTATAATATAATAATAATCATAAAACCAGAAATCCAAAGTAAAACCCGATGGAAGCAAACATGGCAAAAACATACTAGTTGGCACCCTTTATTAGTATTATTACTCGTCGTATCTAGATGTCTAGATATGTGAACTAGCGTCCCAGCACACATATATTCACATCTGAGTAAAGCAAGGTTGTTATTGGATACCAAGGGGGTATCAACGAATAATGTTTACAGTGGGTCCCTACATGCCTGGGACCACAGTCCAAGGTGTTCCATTGCTGGTGTATAGAACCGGCCGCTAGGTCTACATGAGGGTCTTATAGGATGCCCTTATCAAGATGGTACTAAGAAGGAGGGAGCTAGTGCTCCCCTCGGTCGCCTGGAGGCCCATAGGTCAGACCAGAAGTTTTAGTTGCACAACATACCTAATGCCACTGTAAACACGAATATATATTGATAGTCGTAAGTTCCCCCTGACCCAATGCAAGTTATCCTTTTTATTAGTTTAATATGTAATTATCAATTTAGGGGAATAGCAGGCACAAGACATGATCAGGATTTCAGGAGTATATGAGTACTATACATTCAGATCACTATATATATAATATAGGATAACATGTCACTATATATGATACGGGATAACAGGTATAGGATTCCCATAAATGTGATAATCACAGGTCAAGTATTAATATGACAGGAGGCAGGTGATAAGTCATGTTATAATAAGAGCAAGTGTCAAGTAGTAGTATATCAGGTGTCAAGTGATATATGACTTGAAGGTGATATTAAGCAGGTGACTAGTGATAGCATGGTACATGTAAGCATGTCAAGCGAAAGCATGCCAGGCGATACAGGAAAACCGTACTGATATAAGGGATCGGTACAAATTCCGAAAAACCATGCATTTTCAGGAAAAATAGTATAAGTAAGATTTCAAACTCTTCACAACCATTAATAGAAGAATTAATAAACTGGCAGGCAAGTAATTCAGCAAGCAAGCGAACATCCAAGCGGAATTAAGCGGGACTGGAGCGAAGCTAATGTACAACACTAAATGCTATCACGCTCGGTGAGGTTACTACTCACAGCGTAGGTAGACACACGCGTCGCAGCAAGCGTATGAATGCTATATTGCCACTCATGATGAAGCCACACTCACGGGGTAACTACGCTCGAACGGAGTAAGCGGTCAAGTGTTGATGCTAGGTCCGCCTACCAGGCGTAGCGACGAGAAAGTCCAGAGGACTTTAAAACCTCAGAGGTTGAACCCGGAGGTTAGGCTCGAAGGCAAGGATACCTGCAGAAGGTGTTAGTTCCAAACAACACACATAAGGAATATTATCTATACTGTTACAAGTATTCGTCACAGGTATATACATATACAACTGGGCTCTTGGCCTCTTACAAATACAAGAGTACATCACAGTACAAAATGAGAATATATATACAAATACATAATACAAATACAAGTCAACCCAACAAAGTGGGGAAATCCAAAAGGAAAGCGAGAATACTCGCCTAAATACGAAAAACACTATGAAATCCTCGATCTCTGGAATCCAGGTAACCAATGCGAATATACGTTCAAATATAATAAACATTATATTATATAGAGGAGAAGAGAGAGAAGGAACTAGAAGGAGAGAGAATGGAGACGCGAGAATCGCAGACGCGGGAGTCACATTGCGTAGATGCCACAAACGTGGGGTTCAAGACCCAGGTTTAAATCGTAACACGAGAAGAACGCGGACGCGGGCACGAGCTCCGCGTCACATTGATACAAGAACGTGAAGGTTGCGTTAAAAAATTACTTGAATGCGGGGGTGAGCTCCGCGTCTAGCAATTAACATAAAATAAAGGGAGACAGGGAGATAAAAGAGTGAGAGAGAGAGATAGGACAGAGAGAGAGAGAGAGGGAGAGAGTGTCCAGGGAAAGAGAGAGAGTGAGAGAGACAATAGAAAGTCAGAGAGAGAGGAGAGACGTTGGGAAGGAGGGAGACAGAGACGCAAGGGTGAGAGACGCAGGAGTGAGGATGAAGTACAGGGACATAGAAAGAAAGAATGGAAGAAAGAAGAAAAAAGAAGAAAGAAAGAAAGAGGGGGAGAAAAGAAAGAAGGAAAGGAAAGAAGGAAGGGAGAAGGGGGAGATGGCTGGCCAAGGCTTGGCCGGAGGTCGCCGGCGGCGGCCGGAGGTGGCCGAGATGGGCGGCCAAAGCCCCAAACCCAAGCCATGGGTGGTGAAAGTCTAGTTGATTTTGGAATTTTGAGATTTTTGAAAAGGCATTTCGGAGAACGACGGAGTAGCTCATTGAAAAGAGCACGCCGAGGAGGAGAGGATGATGTGATTGTTGGTGGCCGAAGTGGTAGAGGTGGTGGTAGAAGATGGTGGTGAAAATGGGTTATTTTGGTAGAAGAAGGAAGAAGAAAATGGTGGTAAAGTTGGTGTTATGATTGTTGTTGTTGGAATGGAGAAGGAGATGAAGGAGAGAAGGATCGTGAAGGAGTTGGTGGTGATGGTAGCCTAGAAACACAGCCAAGGGGGCTAGTTTTTCTCATGCTACCATTGGATCTTGATGGTTGGAAGAAGAAGAAGAAATAATGAAAGAGAGAGAAAAGAAAGGGGTGCATATATATATAAAGGAGATGGGAATATTTACAAGTTTGCCATGCGTTTCAAAGAAATGAGACTTGCGTCTCATTTGAATGAGATCCGCATTCAGGCAAACAGAGCCAGATGCGGAGACGAGCTCCGCATCCTGGCTAAAAGAGCCAGACGCGGAGTTGAGCTCCGCATATGAGAAAACGCGAACGTCGCGTTTGTAGAGGGAGAGAAAGTCATGATGACTTGATTAGACTTGATTTGAAAGGATTTAAATGCAGAAAGAAAGTGAATCTCTACATTAAAGATCAAATTCGCGTCTAGTGAGACTCACGTCTAGTGAGAAGAGAGAAAATGGGAAAAATATAAATACAATATCTGGATGAAATTTCGATATTTAGAAAAACACCGAAAACTCCGGAAAAGCCTGAAAAATGAAGTAACTCGGAAATATTTCTAAAAATTCTCAAAAATAATAAATATTATTTAAAGATGTTTAGTGAAATCATATTTCATAAACTCGATCTGGTTTTCAAAATAAAAATCCTGAAATTCACCGTTGATGCCGGTCTACACCGGGTTGGCCGGATTTTGATAAATTCTGAAAATTCTCCAAAGTTGCATTTAGATAAAAAAATATGATTTTAAGATAAATGTGAAAAGTTTCTAGAAATAACTCCATTTGTAAATTAAAAATTTGAGAATCGGTCAGCGGCACTGATCGACACTAGTTTTGAAGATTTTCAAATTAATTCAGAAAAATTTCAGAAAATCATAGAAAATATATAATATTGGAAAATGATGTTTGAAACTTAAATCAATCAAATTTGAATACCAAAAAGACCAAACAAAGCAATATTCTAGGATCGGCCCACCAGTTCAGACTAGGGCTTACTCCGAGTTCATGAATCCGAATCCAAGGGAAAACGATCATATAAATAATTCATAATATGAAACAAATACAGGAAGTAAATAAAATTACGATCGAGAAATCTGAATGTGCAACTAAGTACGTATTCTGGAGCGGGGTGTTACATTCCATCCACCTTACAAAAATTGCGTCCTCGCAATTTCGATAAGGGGTAAAATGAACACAAACAGACATGCACAGGAATTTTACCAGTTTAGATATGAATAACTAAGAGAAACGTTGCCATGTTGACTGAATAATGATTAGAACATAGATATCTTCTACACTTTCTGCTATATAAATATTTGAACGATACCAAATAATACTGATCCGATATCATTGCTTTGTAATAGAATTCCCGTTGTACTGCATACTTAATATCATACCGAGAATAAGCCATATTATAGAAGATGAAGAAGAACCCTGATAATACTGAGCATAAAGTAAAGAAGACCGACAGTTAAGAATTTTGAATACCAGGCATCGATCACTCTGAAAGATATAACCAAGAATATAGAATAGTCGGAGAGAAATCTGAATACCAACTTCTGAAAGATAACCTGATCATGTATAAATTCTGAGAATACCTGAACTTCATAGAGTTAGTCACAGAGATCATATAATAGCTTCATTCAGAACCAGTCTCTACATCTCTAGTCTATCCATATCTTAAGTTGGAATAAAGGCTACGAAAAACCAAAACAGTGAAAAGATGGAAGGGACTAGAAATCAAAGGAAGGATGATCAAGAAAGAATAGATAAGTCTATACTTGTAGTTGGGCTGTATAACCGGGATCCATGCATTCCAGTTGCAAATTTCTTTACTATTAATTTGCCATCTGGACGTACTGATTGTAAAAAAATCAAAGAGTTAAGAATTTACCGTGTAGCTTGTGGCGAACGGGTCGTGTCCACGAGGAGGAATGCGATGAAAGCTTTTCGGTATTTTGTTTAGTAACAAAGAATTGTGCTCGTTTTTTAATTGAAAAGAGAATGGAAAGAAGGGAGATGATTAAAAGAGAAATTGCAACTTTGGAGAAGGCTTTGAAAAAAGGTGAATTTTGTATAAAGCTTAGAAAGTGGTTTGTTGATTTTTTTAATGAAGAAGAAAAATCTGGGCTCACTATCTCACTACTCAACCGTTTATTCTTCTATTGAAATCCTTAGTGCCTCAACTTGATCATAGGCAAAACTTAAGGTTGACTTTAGAAAGTTTGAAGTAAAGCATATAAGATGGTTGGAAAAGTGAACTCTTTTCTTTAAGAAACCGTTTTGAATTGAATGTTAAATCATCAAGCGCGAAGAAGCAAGTAAGGAATAAAAACAGTTCAAGAAACGTTCTTAAAAGAAGTAGGAGTTTAAAAATCCAAACCCATCCTCATGTGCCTTCAAGAACACTTTCAAGAAGAAAGGCTTTAAGTTAGGTATGCAAATGATTCATTGGGTCTTTTTCATTAAAATCAGAAGAGAAGAAGAATTGGAGAGAGGTATAATAGTGAGCCCAGAAAATCGATTTAGCTACTCATGGAAGATAAAGAAAAATGCAAGTAAATAACGCAAGATATACCGTAAAATGAGTGAAAGAAAATGTGGCTCGATTCTTGTATTGATGTCACTTCAATCGTCAAGTTACAAGCACTCAATTCCTCTCTCTCACAGGTATTTGTACTGAACTACAAATTGAAAAATAAAAATACAACTTTTATACTATCTAACAAAGAACCTAAACCTTAAAGTATAAACAAAATTCTAATCCTAATCTTCGCTCCTTTTTCAGTACAAAACCCAAGCTTTTATAGGCAAAACCCAGAGGGCAGGGAGTGAGGAGATAAGGGGAGCAAACGCTCCCCTTATCTCCACCAACAAGCCGCGGATCCGCGGCTTGGGCCGCGAATCCGCGGTCTAGATGTGGCCAATTGGCCACATCCAGGTGGAGGATCAGATGGCGTGGCTTTATGCTTCCTTTTGTCTTGTTGGATTTACTGTTGCAGCTCCCTGATTTGACGAAACGATCTTTGATTTGTTGGCTTCAACCGCTTGATTTGGGAGGATTCATTTCAACCAGTTTTCAACCTCTCTGATATGCCAAGATTTGCCCTGATTCCCTGTTTCGAATTTATTCTGAATTAAATGGGCTTTTGGGCTCATTTCTCTGGCTTATCCTTTAGCAATGGGCCTGCATTTTATAAAGAACAATAGGACTTATTAATATGATTTATTTAGATAACAAGCATAGAAATGTGACAATATGTATGCAATATATGTGACCGATCACACCCCCACACTTATCGTTTGCTCGCCCTCGAGCAAAATATCAAAACTAATCTTAATCAATTATTCGACCACTTTCGCAGGTCACTCGATTGCACTGAGCATGTGCAACAAGCCGTTAAACCTCTAGGTTACCCCTAGAGGACGAGTTTTGTCTCATGAGGGTTTTCAGTGGATTGCACCCACAAAATCCATAAAGAAAGAGAAAAAAGTTAGTGTTTTTGAAAAGCATTTTGAAAAGAGAAAATATTTGAAGTATATTTATGAGAGTTTAAGTAATCTATAAGTTATAGGAATATCAAATTTTTCATTCCTAAACTTAGTCTCTATTCAACAACATGTCATCAATCAAAGTAAGGAGTCAAATTATTTTTCTCATCTAGTCTATTAATTTACTCTGAGTCGTATGCACCATCGTGACTGTGAAGTTGACTAAGGGTTCTTTAACATTAACTCCTATGCCTTATTTATATTTATTTTTGATGGTATTTATTCCTCAATTCCATTAGGCTTTCTAATCTGCCCATGTAACGAGCCTTTAGTCAGTGACACCCAAATCGGACAGTTTTAGGGCACCAGGTGAGAAAACACCCCTAAGGACTTAAACACTCGAGCAGAAAAGGCCACGAAACCAAGGTTTTTATTTATAAAATGTACCCCTTTTAGGCGTGAATACTTATGCTTCATGAGGCACAAATACCCAGCTTAATCATAGGATTTATATATATATATATATATATATATATATTTTTATATATATATATATATATATATATATATATATTTCAAACTTATCTAATTATCTTTTGCATAAATACCAAGGCTTGCTTAGGCCAAAGCACCTAGCTAATCAATAATTAGATTTGTTTATTTTTTTTTCTCTTTTTTATTTTTTTCATACATATATACTTTTTTTTATAAGGCATAAGAGTATTTGTTTTTGAACCCGAAGTGTGTAAGTGTATTTAGTGTGCATATTTCATCAAGGTAAATATCAAGACTAAATTACTTTCACAAATTTTCTTCCTAACATTAAAAATCAAACAAGTCATCTTATTTTGACCAAGTGTAAGAAATCCTAATTATGATTTCCTATTCCTTAAAATTGACTTAATTTCTAACAAAATATATCAAAATATTGTTCTTACCTTTCAAAAAGTTTTTTTTCTTTTTTTTATATATATATGCAAAAAAAAAAAAAATTTCCCTGAGTTATATTAGTCATGTTAGAACCCTCCCCCATACTTATCTCATGCATTGTCCCTAATGTATGAAAGAAATGTAAACATGCATGAAATGAAATATAAAAGTGGTGCATATATTATACAGAAATATGTACAACATCAAGTTTCTCCCACACCTAGATCTTTTTTGGTCTTATCCCTCTAGCTCTCTTCCCGTCATTCCAATGGGTCCTCTTTATAGGGCATAGTGGGGAGGCCAATTTTTCTGTCATTTTAGCTCTCTTCCTCCCCAATCTCAACTTTTTTAGGTTGTCCTTCCTCATATTTCTACATTCATTATTCAAAAATTGATCACCACCACACTTCTCAGTTGGAACTTCCTCACTATGAATGCCTAGGAATTCTAACTCAGTTCCATATATCTCCTCAAAGTTTAGGTCAACACTTTCCCCTAGAGATGTGTAATTAACCAAAAAATCCCTAGTTAGTTCATCCAAACACATGAGTTCTTCTTCGAAGAGGTTTTCAAAGAGTATGTCAATCGGAGGTTCTTGAATTATATTCTCATGCGATACATTGTTGGTTGGCTCATCGAAAGTGAAGATATTCAAATCAAATTTTCCCCTTTTAAAGGGTACTCTAAATTAGGATCTCTGACATATGCCTTCTCATTAAGATAATCACATTCATTCTTAAATAATTCATTAAGAAACAGCGACTCATCTTCTATATCTTCACTCTCTTCATCACAATTATTTTCAACAAAGTTTACCTCAAATGTTTGATCTCTTATCTTACAAGTTATTTTTCTAGGTTGAAGACATTGACTTCTCTAGTCATGTCCCCAAAAGTTAACCTCATGGACCCATTCCTACAATTGATGATGGCATTGGCAGTAGCAAGGAATGGTCGCCCTAGGATAACAGGAGTTTGAGCCCTATGATTGAAGTTAGACACAGGTTGTGTCTCTAGAACTATGAAATCAACAGGGTAAATAAACTCCCCACCCGGATAAGAACATCATTAATCTCCCCTTTTGGAACTTTTACTGAACGGTCAGCCAGTTGGATAGTGACTCGAGTTGGACTAAGATCACCCAACCCGAGTTGTTGATAAACTGAGAATGGAAGCAAGTTGATACTTGCCCCCAAGTCAAGAAGTGCACGACTAATCTCGGCTTGTCCTATTGTGCAGGCAATGGTTGGACTACCTGGATCCTTGTACTTAACAGGGATCGGACCCGATAGTAGCTCACTAATGTTAGTGGCTAAGAAGACCTTTTTAGGTACATTAGTCTTTCTCTTCTTGGTGCACATGTCCTTAAGAAACTTAGCATAGGAAGGGACTTGTTGGATGGCATCAAGAAGTGGCACATTTATCTTCACTTGGTTAAATATCTCAATTATCTTGTCCATGTGTGAATTTTGCTTGTTGTTTTTCAGCCTATTAGGAAATGGTACTATAGGCTGGTGCACCTGACTGGTTGACTTATCTTTTTCAGATTCGTCAGATTTTGAAGGATTTGGATTAGATGAGGTAGATGCTAGATGGTGGTTGTGCTGAATGGGATTGGTTGGCGTTGACACTTGATTATCAACTCTCTTCCTGACCTCAATGTATGAACAGCATTACATTGATTTAATGATTGATCCTCAACCATATGAGCTTGTTGAGAATTCCTAGGATTGGTTATTGGCTGACTAGGCAGGGTACCCTTCTGTCTCTCATTCTGTGGAGTGGCTAGTTGGCTTATTTGAACCTCTAACCTCTGTATAGTTTGCATGAGAGAATCTTGATTTTTCATGTATCTTTCCATGTTTCTCTCAAAGTCAGTCATTCTCCTTTCTAGTTGAGGATTCTGGAAGGAGGATTGTGGAGCTTGGTTGGAAAAGTTTTGTTGATAGTTTGAAAAGTTAGGTGGATGGTTGGGAGAATTATTATGGAAATTGGAAAAGTTAGGTTGATGATTGAAAGAATTATTAGCATGATGGAAGTGACTTGCATGATTTGACCGTGAATGGTCATTGTTATTTTGGCTCCATGAGAAATTAGGGTGATTTCTCCAGCCGGGATTGTACGTTGGTGCGTAAGGATTATTGTTCGGCCTTGAAAAGGCCGCATTCATCGGTTCATGGTATTGTTACTGAGCCTGAAACACAGGACACTCCTCGAACACATGATTCATGGCTTGACAGTAAGTGCAGCCCAGAGTTGAAAATTGGTTTGGGCTGACTTGATTGACTGGACTTGGTTCCTTAGTTTATAGAGCTTCCAGTCTTCTTGCTAGGTTAGCTAACTTAGCCTCATTAGCGATGGATGATTCGATAGAATGGAGACCTCCTTTTGAAGAGATGGAGTTCGGATTCCTAGATGTTTCACTAGTAGGTTCCCATGGATGGTTTTTTCAGCTAGGTTTTCATACAAATCCCATCCTTCATTTTCATCCTTTTGCAAGAATCCCTCTTGGCACATACTTTCTAAGAGGGTTTTGGTAGAATAGTCTAAACCGTCATAAAGAATTTGACATTGTCGTCATTTCTCTATTCCATGATGAGGACATTGGACAAGGAGGTCTTTAAAGCGTTCAAAGTACCTCCAGAACGGTTCACTCGGTTCTTGCTTGAATTGCATGATGGTCTTCCTAATGAGAGCGGTCTTATGAATTAGATAGAATTTCTTCAAGAAGACCTTGATGAAACCATCCCAAGATGTGATCGAACCGGCCGCTAAGCTGTAAAGCCATTTCTTTGCTAAGTCCTTAAGAGCGAAAGGGACAAATCTCAACCTAATAGCATCGTCTAGAAGGTGTGAGATTTTCATCATAAGACATACTTCCTCAAATTCTCTTATGAAGAAGTAAGCATCTTCGGACTCTAAGCCATGAAACTTGGGGAGTGTGTTGATGAATTGAGGCTTGAGCTCAAAATTGTATTCACCAACCGATGGAAGTAGAATGCAAGATGAAAGTGAGGTTTGAATGGGATAGAACCTATCCTGCAATGATGTTGGTTGAGCCATAACCAGATCATGTCTTGGTCCAAACTTGGGTGGTGATGTGTTTCTAGTTAACCTAGATGAGTTAGGGTCTCTTGACCACACTTGCATACACAAACACAATCACAATCACAATCACAAACAAGTTTACCAACAGTCAACAAGAGTAATCAATCAAACCTAGTCTAAGGTAGCCTTGACCTAGACAACTCCTAACTGGTTGATTGTCCACAGGAGGTATAATGTATGCTTTGACCACAAGCTAATCAGCCAGGTCAGGGTAAGATTGGTGGGAGGTTATCCGTCAAAGACGTTCCTTAAATAAGTAACCACCAACCTTCGGGTTTTCGGCCCTCAATCCCCTTCCTAGACACTGATTTGGCAGGAGTCAAATTCTAACACGTTCCCCCTTAGGATAATCTCCTAGTGAGTTCGAGATGTCCCTAAGGCCAACGTCTATCAGATTTTACTTAGGCTTAGGTTGTGCGTGCTTGGAGATGGTTTGTGGGCTAAGGAATGGTAATGACTTCCCCACCTTATCTTGAATTGGGTTTTGCCCTTAGAGTTAATTGTGCAAAGTGTGCAAGATATAGAAAAGTAGCATTTAAAAGCAAATATCACCAAGAATGTTTCCTAAACTATATGCTATGCATACGTACCTTGTCTCCAGCTCTCTTCAACAGTAATTGTAAAATGAACGTAATTAGACAAATGCCTAGAATGCAAGTCTAAACGTTTTTAAGTAATTAACAATCACTCAAATTACTATTGGATTAAAACAGAGATGGTGGATAGCAAATATAGCAAGAATATAACATACAAAAACTTATTTTTTTGCGAGCAATATGTCCTGCAAAAAAGAGTTTTAGTAGTTCAATGAATTTTTCAACTTTTGCAACGCAATTTCTTGAAATTCTGTTTCCTACTTTCGAGAGTAGGGGCACAGAATTTGTAAGTCTTCTCTTGCAAAGCTTGAATGATAGATCTGAATCTTCAAGTCCCTAAAACAACACACCAAACTTGTTAAAAAATAAATGCACCGTTCCCTCCCCGGCAACGGCGCCAAAAATTGATTGTATAAAATCAAAGAGTTAAGAATTTACCGTGTAGCTTGTGGCGAACGGGTCGTGTCCACGAGGAGGAAAGCGATGAAAGCTTTTCGGTGTTTTGTTTAGTAACAAAGAATTATGCTCGTTTTTTAATTGAAAAAGAGAATGGAAAGAAGGGAGATGATTAAAAGAGAAATTGCAACTATGGAGAAGGCTTTGGAAAAAAGGTGAATTTTGTATAAAGCTTAGAAAGTGGTTTGTTATTTTTTTTAATGAAGAAGAAAATCTCGGCTCACTATCTCACTACTCAACCGTTTATTCTTCCATTAAAATTCTTAGTGCCTCAACTTGATCATAGGCAAAACTTAAGGTTAACTTTAGAAAGTTTGAAGTAAAGCATATAAGATGGTTGGAAAAGTGAACTCTTTTCTTTAAGAAACCGTTTTGAATTGAATGTTAAATCATCAAGCGCGAAGAAGCAAGTATGGAATAAAAACAGTTCAAGAAATGTTCTTAAAAGAAGTAGGAGTTTAAAAATCCAAACCCATCCTCATGTGCCTTAAAGAACACTTTCAAGAAGAAATGCTTTATGTTAGGCATGCAAATGATTCATTGGGTCTTTTTCATTAAAATCAGAAGAGAAGAAGAATTGGAGAGAGGTATAATAGTGAGCCCAGAAAATCGATTTAGCTACTCATGGAAGATAAAGAAAAATGCAAGTAAATAACGCAAGACATACCGTAAAATGAGTGGAAGAAAATGTGGCTCGATTCTTGTACTGATGTCACTTCAATCGTCAAGTTACAAGCACTCAATTCCTCTCTCTCACAGGTATTTGTACTGAACTATAAATTGCAAAATAAAAATACAACTTTTGTACTATCTAACAAAGAACCTAAACCTTAAAATATAAACAAAATTCTAATCCTAGTCTTCACTCCTTTTTCAGTACAAAACCCAAGTTTTATAGGCAAAAACCCAGAGGGCAGGGAGTGAGGAGATAAGGGGAGCAAACGCTCCCCTTATCTCCACCAACAAGCCGCGGATCCGCGGCCTGGATGTGGCCAATTAACCACATCCAGGTGGAGGATCAGATGGCGTGGCTTTGTACTTCCTTTTGTCTTGTTCGATTTACTGTTGCAGCTCCCTGATTTGACGAAACGATCTTTGATTTGTTAGCTTCAACCGCTTGATTTGGGAGGATTCATTTCAACCGGTTTTCAACCTCTCTGATATGCCAAGATTTGTCCTGATTCCCTGGTTTCGAATTTATTCTGAATTAAATGGGCTTTTGGGCTCGTTTCTCTGGCCTATCCTTTAGCAATGGGCCTGCATTTTATAAAGAACAATAGGACTTATTAATATGATTTATTTAGATAACAAGCATGAAAATGTGACAATATGTATGCAATATATATGACCGATCACGTACTAAGGATGTGAGAGCCTAGGCTCTGATACCACCCTGTAACGCCCCGCGGGTACGGAGACGTTACTGCGACGTATATACGCAGGTCAGAAATACCCTCACGTATATACGCTAAGCATCAGTACAGGTAAGAATCAGAGTACGGTAACATGTGGTGTATTATATATTCTAACATATGAGTACAATTAAAAATTTATCACCAGATGTGATACAATATTACATCAATATTACATCACCGATAGGCGCAATTGCGAGAATACAAAGTGGTATAAAATCATGAACTGTATAAAAGGAGGCTCAGAGCCATAACAGGAAAACTCTAGAGCCGAGCAGGGGCTTGGAAGGATGGGGCTTCTGGACGGTCTGTCGATGATCCACGCTACTGCTACGCATCTCTGATCAGCAACTGGAGAATCTACAAGCTCTAAGCTCCAAAACCTGGACATGAGGATCCAGGAGAGTCAGAACTCCCCGGCGTGTGGTGATGTGAATGCCAAATGGCATGCATAGATGGCACACGTGTATCGATAAATTCGAATCATAAACATGCATAAAAAACCATGTTGTGAGTACAAGCATACAGAAGCAGATAGATATATAGCAAGTGAAATTAAGTAGGGAATATGATTGGAAAAAAGCTAGAGTTTTAGACTGATGTTATCTGAAAGTAAAAGGAATCTCTGCTTTTCGTAATTTATCTGTGGTAACAGTGGCCATGAGGGTCGATCTACAGGGAAGGATGCGATGGAAGCTTTTCAGAACGAATTCTCTAACAGTTAGCTTATAAAAGAAGAAATTATAATTGTAAGCAAATATTTAAATAGAAAGAACAAGCATAACCAACTAATCATCTACCATAACCAACCACTAGTCTATCAAGAATAAATATCATGTTGACCTATAAAATTAACCCTAAATTATTACTTCAAATACAAGAAAGAAAAGTAAGAGATTAAACCCTGTTGGCAGTACACTAGATAAAACTAAGCATTGGCTTATCAAAGTTCAAAGTATAGTTTAAGAAAAGTAGTCTTAACTTAACGTTAAACCATCAATGCATCTAAGTATAAACAAAGAATAATTATTTAATAGTATACCCTAAACCTTGTTTAACTCAATTCATGACTAGTCTTCAAGAATTATTTATTTGATGCATAGAGTTCAATCAACTTATCTTTATAGATTTAGGTTTTAGTTAGTGGAGAGATTAGCAAGCTAATAAGGAATTAGTTACACATAATTATGGTGGAATTAAACATGATATTTAAAGATTGCATAAAAGAGATAAAAGAAACACAAATTAAAATAGCAAAGAGATTGAAAAGAAAAAAAATGACCTTTTATTAAGTCTGTTACCAACTCAGTACAAAGCCTTCTCCTTTCTTCAACTCTTCTTCAAAGTAAAAAGAACTAGAAAATACAAATAAATTCAGAAAGAAACAGGATCTAAAGGAAACCCTAGACTTGGGCTTCTGAGAGCTGCCTTTTCTGTTGCTCTGCAGGGGTATTTATAGGAGATTTAAGACATAGAGTCTCAGTACAACTCTCCCATGAAGACGCGTCGCCAGCTCTCACTATATGGCCGCGGAAACGGGAAAATTGCCGCGTTTCTGCGGCTAAAGCTTGGCAAATGGCCACGCGCTTTCTTGCGTTGCCTCCTCTGGTCGTCCACCTGGAAATCTATCCTCAGATCTTGATTTTAGGCTCTAAATTTTGAAATGCGTTGATCTCTTTAAATGACTTGGAGATCAAGCTATCTCCAAATCAAATTCAGATTTTCTCCCCTTTATCTTTATTTTGTAGCGTAAGCAACCAGGTTCAAGTAGAAGTCTACATCTGATTTTAATTAGGATAAGGATCCATCTTATTCTATCCTTCTTCTTTTCTTAATTTGAATAGCAATTAGGAGTCCTACTTTATCCTCCCTCCTCCTCCCCTAGATTTTAAATTAATAATTTAAAATCTAAGTTTAGATTAGGTTAGATATGATAGAAGCTTCTAAATTACTAAAATAAATCATGCATGTGGGCTTGTGGACTTTTTAGGCTTCAATTGGGCTTCCTTTATTTATTCTTTAACTACTCAAGGCCTGCACAACATTAAACAATAAAACGTTATATATCAGTGCTTTATAAAAGAATAAGTAGGGAAATATGATGATAAATATGATGATAATATGCACTTTTGACTACCTATCACACCCCCACACTTATCTTTTTGCTCATCCTCGAGTAAAATAAAGAAAATGGAAAAGAAAATAAAAACTTACCTATCTTAACTCACTTTCGTAGGAATCACGGTTGTACATAGCACGTGCAATAAGCCGTTAAGCCTCTAGGTTATCCTAGAGGACGAGTGTTGTCTTGTGAGGCTTTTCAGTGGATTACACCCACAAAATCCATAAAAGAAGAAGAAAATAT
The DNA here is from genome assembly GCA_038442645.1 of Agave tequilana. Taxonomy (NCBI): domain Eukaryota; kingdom Viridiplantae; phylum Streptophyta; class Magnoliopsida; order Asparagales; family Asparagaceae; genus Agave; species Agave tequilana. The sequence goes on from JAVJIF010012683.1 coordinate 104,123, forward strand.
TAGTGATAAAAAAATTTTATTTTGAAAAAGGAGAGAAATATTTGAAATATGTTTGAAGAAACTAAGCAATCTATAAGTTTTAGGATTATCATTTTTATTCATTCTTGAACTTAGTCTTTATACAATAATTCGTGATCAATTTTAGGTGAGGATTAAAATTGAATTTTTATATATAGTCTCTTTTGTTACCCTAAGTCATATGCATCCTTGTGAACGTGAATCTTTACTAGTAATTCTTTAACTTGGACTTCCATGCCTCTTTATTTTATATATATATATATATATATATATATATATATATATATATATATATATATATATATATATATATATATATTTTCTTTTAAATATGTATAACTCATCTAATTTTCTTTTGTATAAGTATCAAGCCTTCTTGAAGCCCTCATACCTAACTAATTGACTATTAGATGTGTTACTACATATATAGATAATATTTTTTAGTTTTCTTAGGCTTTCTAATCCACCCATGTAGCGAGCCTAAGGTCGGTGGCTCCCAAACCGGTCGATTTTAAGGTACCGGGTGAGAAAACACCCCCATGGACTTAAGGATTCGAGTGAACTAGGCCACAAAACTAAGGACTTTATTTATAAAATCACCTTTAGGTGTGAATACTTATGCTTCTTAGGGCACATGTATCCAGCTTAATTAGTGAATTTTTTATTTATTTATATTATTATATATTTTTATAAGGCACAAGAGTCTTTTGTCTTAGAAACCTAGATGTGTAAGTGTATTAGGTATGCACATTTCACTAAGATAAAAATCAAGACTAATTACTTATTCAATTTTTCCTCCTATACCTAAAAATCTAACAATTTATTTTATTTTAGTTTTTAGAAATCCTAATCATGATTTTCTTAATTCTTAAGATTAACTTAGATTTCTTTCAAAAGATAAGTCAAAATATTGTTTCCTTTTTCAAAATTTTTTTATTTTTTATTTTTTTAAAGTAAAGAAAATGTTAATAATTTTTTTATTTTTAAAAAAAAAGGAAAACCTAAGTTATGTTAGAACCCTCCCCAACACCTATCTCATTCATTGTCCTCAACGTATGAATTAATGCATAGATGCATGAAAAAGAAGAAAGGGAAGGAAAATATTACCTTAAGGTGGTGGTTCCGGTGGTGGTCTAATTGGTCCATGAAATGCGACCCAATCGAATTTGTGTGGAGTTTAACGGAACCCACCATAAACTTCTCTAATATAACCCACTAAAATGATGTATGTATGAATAATTTTTATTAAGAATTTTACCTCATCAAAATTTTAAATTTCACAAATAATTTCGGAATCAATTTTATTAAAACCCTTGTCCCAAAATAGAGTGTGAAAAGATGAAATAATTGACCTGGACTAGCTAACACCGACTCAGAAAAGTGATTTAGGTCAAGTAAAGATTCAAGAGTCAAAATTGGTTCAGGAAGTGGGTCCAAATCAAGAGGTTGAAACTCAAGTCCACATTCATTTTTCAACAACGGAATATGACTTAATATTGGTGATTCAAGTTCAAGAATGACAGGTGTGGGAACGAAAACTGACTCTAAAGTATTACTCAAGTTGGGTAACAAAACAGGAGTCAATATTGATTTAAGAATTTGAACTGAATTACAAATTTGAGAATCTAGGTAACATTTCTCATTGAGTTCAATTTCATAATAAAGAGAATTTGTCAATTTGTCAATGGGACTTTCAAAAGTATGAAATTGGTCAAGTTCAATATGATGATCACAAAAGATTGGAGATTTAATTTCATGATGAATTGGCACATGATCCAATGTTGACTCGGAAAAAAGATTGAAATCAGGTGAAAACACCAGAGTCATTATTGAATCAAGGAGTAGAATTGAACCACCAAGTTGAGGTTCAGGATCATATTCATCAAGTCCAATTTCAGGAAAGGGATAACTTGCCAAAATGTCAATGTGATTTTCAACATTTGGAGTTTGTGCAAGTTCAAATGTGTGTACTGAAATGGAATCTTGTTTTCTAAAACAAGATGATTCTTTGGCTTTAACAAAATGGTTAGTGACATCAGAAATGGTCAAAGGGTGAGAATGGAGAGTTTGCACCATTTTATCTATGTCATGATTATGAGCGATTTGAGCCTGAGTCATGGGTTCAAGCAGCTTTTCATAGTCGATTGGTTAATCGTTTTGTTGTTATTGGACTTGAAAAGATGAAGTTTTGTTTTGGAATTTGTGGTGAAATCGTGAGTCCGTCAGATTTTGTGATTGTCGCTCGGACTCACGCATACTCATTTCCAAGATTGATGGTTATTTATTTTGAACTGGTAGAACTGAGTATGAATCTTGAAAATATTGTGGACAAGGTAGATAAGGAGGATAGTTGGTTGAAAATTGGACCCGGGGGGGTGAATCCCATTGACTCTGTGAAGAAATAATTATTTTGAAAATTATAGTCGTTAGATCGGGGGCATGGGTTATATTGATTCGGATAAGATCAATTCGGCACACTAGGTTGGTTAAAGTTATGGTATGCCTGGTTGATAATATCCGAAAAAGAGGTCGGGGTGTAATATGGATTACTATTAAAATTGAAAAAATTGTTGTTGTAAGCAATATCACACAAGAAATGTCAAACACAAACAAAGAAAAACAAACAAATAAGTAAACAAACAAAAAAAATCTACTTAAGTAAGGGTAAACCTTAGATCTAGACGACTCCTAACTTTAGGTTATCCTTGAGAGGTCTATTGCCGACCCTAACTACAAGTTAATCGGCTAGGTAGGTGGCAAGGTTTGTGGGAGGTTATCTGTCAAACACGTTCCTTAATTAAGTAACCACCAACCTTCGGGCTTTCGGCCCTTAATCCCCTTTCTAGACACCGATTTTGCAAGAGTTAGTTTTGAACAATCTCCTCCTTCGGTCAACCTCCTAAATGAGTTCGAAGTCAACTGAGGCTAACATCGAGTCAAATTTTAATTAAGATTGGGATGATGCGTGCATGGGATGTGGTTTGTGGGTCAAGGAAGGGTGATGAATCCCCACCTTATGTTATTTATGGGTTATGCCCTTATGATGTTTTAAATGTGTACGTGTCGAACAAAAGAATCAAAACACACTATATTGAACTATATCAAACAAGGGTGTTTCCTATTCTATATGCAATGCGTCATGTACCTTTTGTCTCCAGCACTCACCAACAATAAAATAAAAGAAGAGAAAAAAATAGACAATGCCCCCAGATGCAACGTCTAAACTTTTTTTTAATTAATAAATTAGTAAACTAATAGGCTACTGTTAATTATATAGCAGTATGCAGGGTTATCACAGAGAAAAATTTTTGACTGCAGAAAATAGTTCTTGCAATTTGCGGCAGCCCTGCAAAATTTGAAGCACAAATAGCTATAATTGTCGCAGACCTGTTGCAAAAGCCACAGAAACGCAGCTTTTTAGTCTTGTTTCTGGCTCTGCCTTCTAGGGCAGAGCACAGATTTGCCAAATTTCCTGCGCTACAATAAATTTTGCTGTTAGCAGATCCTACAAAACAAAAACAAATAATTAGTTTTAGCGAATATCGTACCGTTCCCTTCCCGGCAATGGCGCCAAAATTTTGATTGGAAAAAAGCTAGAGTTTTAGAATGATGTTATCTGAAAGTAAAAGGAATCTCTGGATTTTCGTAATTTATCTGCGGTAGCAGTGGCTATGCGGGTGCGATAGAAACTTTTCGGAACGAATTCTCTAACAATTAGCTTGTAAAAGAGGAAATTATGATTGTAAGCAAATATTTTAAATAGAAAGAACAAACATAACCAACTAATCATCTACTACAACCAAACACTAGTCTATCAACAATAAATATCATGTTGAACCTCTAAAGATTAACTCTAAATTATTGCTTCAAATCCAAGAAAGAAAAGTAAGAGATTAAACCCTGTTGGCAGTATACTAGATAAAACTAAGCATTGGTTTATCAAAGTCCAAAGTATAGTTTAAGAAAAGCAGTCTTAACTTAACGTTAAACCATCAATGCATCTAAGTATAAACCAAGAATAATTATTAAATAGTATACCTTAAACCAAGTTTAACTCAATTCATGACTAGTCTTCAAGAATTATTTATTTAATGCATAGAGTTCAATCAACTTTTCTTCATAGATCTAGGTTTTAGTTAGTGGAGAGATTAGCAAGCTAATAAGGAATTAGTTACACATAATTATGGTGGAATTAAACATGATATTTAAAGATTACATAAAAGAGATAAAAGAAACACAAATTAAAATAGCAAAGAGATTGAAAAGAAAAAAAATGACCTTTTATTAAGTCTGTCATCAACTCAGTACAAAGCCTTCTCCTTTCTTCAACTCTTCTTCAAAGTAAAAAAGAACTAGAAAAATACAAGTAAATTCGAAAAGAAAGAGGATATAAAGGAAACCCTAGGCTTGAGCTTCTGAGAACTACCTTCTCTGTTGCTCTACAGGGGTATTTACAGCAGATTTAAGACATAGAGTCCCAGTATAACTCTCCCATGAAGACGCGTCGCCAGCTCTCACTATATGGCCGCAGAAAAGGAAAAATTGCCGCGTTTTTGCTGCTAAAGCGTGGCCAATGGCCACTGCTTTCTTGCATGGCCTCCTCTAGTCCGTCCATCTGAAAATCTATCCTCAGATCTTGATTTTAGGCTCTAAATTTTGAAATGCGTTGATCTCTTTAAATGACTTGGAGACCAAGCTATCTCCAAATCAAATTCAAATTTTCTCCCATTTATCTTTATCATGTAGTGCAAGGAACCAGGTTCAAGCAGAAGTCCACCTCTGATTTTAATTAGGATAAGGATCCATCTTATACTATCCTTCTTCTCCTCTTGATTTGAATAGCAATTAGGAGTCCTACTTTATCCTCCCTCCTCCTCCCCTAGATTTTAAATTAATAATTTAAAATCCCAGTTTAGATTAGGTTAGATAAGATAGAAGCTTCTATATTACTAAAATAAATCATGCATGTGGGCTTGTGGACTTTTTGAGCTTTTGGGCTTCAATTGGGCTTCATTTATTTATTCTTTAATTACTCAAGGCCTGCACAACATTAAACAATAAAACGTTACAAAGCAGTGCTTTATAAAGAATAAGTAGGAAAATATGATGATAAATATGCACTTTCGACTGCCTGTCACACCCTCACACTTATCTTTTTGCTCATCCTCGAGTAAAAATAAAGAAAAAGGAAAAGAAAATAAAAACTAACCTATCTTAACTCACTTTCATAGGAATCACGGTTGCACTTAGCACGTGCAATAAGCCGTTAAGCCTTTAGGTTACCCCTAGAGGACGAGTGTTGTCTCGTGAGGGTTTTCAGTGGATTACACTCACAAAATCCATAAAAGAAGAAGAAAATGTTAGTGATAAAATTTTTTATTTTGAAAAAGGAGAGAAATATTTGAAATATGTTTGAAGAAACTAAGCAATCTATAAGTTTTAGAATTATCATTTTTATTCATCTTGAACTTAGTCTCTATACAATATTTCGTTATCAATTTTTGGTAAGGATTAAAATTGAATTTTTATATATAGTTTCTTTTGTTACCCTAAGTCATGTGCATCCGTGTGAACGTTAATCTTTACTAGGGATTCTTTAACTTGGACTCCCATGCCTTTTTATTATATATATATATATATATATATATATATATATATATATATCTATTTTTTTTTAAATATGTATAACTCATCTAATTTAATTTTGTATAAGTATCAAGGCTTCTTGAGGCCCTCATACCTAACTAATTACTATTAGATGTGTTACTACAATATAGATAATATTTCTTAATTTTTTTAGGCTTTCTAATCCACCTATGTAGCGAGCTTAAGGTTGGTGGCTCCTAAACCGGTCGGTTTTAAGGCACCGGGTGAGAAAACACCTTACGGACTTAAGGATTCGAGTGAACAAGGCCACAAAACTGAGGACTTTATTTATAAAATCACCTTTAGGTGTGAATACTTATGCTTCTTGAAGCACATGTATCCAGCTTAACTAGTGAATTTTTATTTATTTATATTATTATATTTTTTTATAAGGCACAAGAGTTTTTATCTTAGAATCCTAGATGTGTAAGTGTATTTGATATGCACATTTCATTAAGGTAAAAATCAAGACTAATTACTTATTCAATTTTTCCTCCTATACCTAAAAATCTAACAATTTATTTTATTTTGACCAAGTTTTTAGAAATCCTAATCATGATTTTCCTAATTCTTACGATTAACTTGGATTTCTTTCAAAAGATAAGTCAAAATATTGTTTCCTTTTTCAATTTTTTTTTATTATTTTAAAGTAAAGAAATGTTAATAATTTTTTTATTTTAAAAAAAAAGGAAAGCCTAAGTTATGTTAGAACCCTTCCCAACACCTATCTCTTGCATTATCCTCAATGCATAAATTAATGCATAGATGCATGAAAAAGAAGAAATGGAAGGAAACTATTACCTTAAGGTGGTGGACTGATTGGTCCATGAAATGTGACCCAATCAAATTTGTGTGGAGTTCGACGGAACCCACCAGAAACTTCTCTAATATAACCCACTAAAATGATGTATGTATGAATGATTTTTATTAAGAATTTTACCCCATCTAATTTTTAAATTTCACAAATAATTTCACAATCAATTTTATTAACACCCTTGTCCCAAAACGGAGTGTGAAAAGATGGAATAATTGACTTGGACTTAGGAAGTACGGGAACTAACACCGACTCAGAAAAGCGACTTAGGTCAGGTAAAGATTCAGGAGTTAAGATTGGTTCAGAAAGTGGGTCCAAATCAAGAGGTTGAAATTCAAGTCCACATTCATTTTCTAACAACGGAATGTGACTTAATATTGGTGATTTAAGTTCAAGAATGACATGTGTGGGAACCAAAACTGACTCTAAAATATTACTCAAGTTGGGTAACAAAACAAGAGTCAATATTGATTCAGGAATTTGAACTGAATCACAAATTTGAGAATCTAAGTCACGTTTCTCATTGAATTCAATTTCATAATAATGAGAACTTGCCAATTTGTCAATGGGAATGAAAACTTGCCAATTTGTCAATGGGACTTTCAAAGTATGAAATTGGTCAAGTTCAATATGATGATCACAAAAGATTGGCGATTTAATTTCATGATGAATTTGCACAGGAACTAATGTTGACTCGAGAAAAAGATTGAAATCAGGTGAAAACACCGGAGTCATTATTGAATTAGAGAGTGGAATTGAATCACTAAGTTGAGGTTCAGGATTATATTCATCAAGTTCAATTTCAGGAAGTGATAACTTACCAAAATATCAATGTGGTTTTCAACATTTAGAGTTTGGGCAAGTTCAAATGTGTGTGCTAAAATGGAATCTTATTTTCCAAAACAAGATGATTCTTTGGTTCTAACAGAATGGTTAGTGACATCAGAAATGGTCAAAGGGTGAGAATGGAGAGTTTGGACCATTTTATCTATGTCATGATTATGAGCGATTTGAGCCTGAGTCATGATTTCAAGCAGCTTTTCATAGTCGAATGGTTAATTGTTTTATTGTTATTGGACTTGAAAAGATGAAGTCTTATTTTGAAATTTGTGGTGAAATTGTGAGTCCGTCAGATTTTGTGATTGTTGCTGGGACTCACACATACTCATTTCCAAGATTGATGGTTTTCTATTTTGAACTGGTGGAACTGAGTATGAATCTTGAAAATATTGTGGACAAGGTGGATAAGCAGGACTAGTTGGTTGAAAATTGGACCAGTGGGAGGTAAATCCCCATTGACTCTGTGAAGAGTTGAAATTATTTTGAAAATTATAGTCGTTAGATCTGGGGCATGGGTTGTATTGATTCGGATAAGACCAATTCGGCACACTAGGTTGGTTAAAGTTATGGTATGCCTGGTTGGTTATATCCGAAAAAGAGATCGGGGTGTAATATGGATTGCTATTAAAATTGAAAAATTATTGTTATAAGCTATATCACACAAGAAATGTCAAATACAAAGAAAGAAAAACAAACAAATTAAAAAAATATCTAACCTAAGTAAGGTTAAACCTTAGATCTAGACGACTCCTAACTTTAGGTTATCCTTGGGAGGTGTATTGCCGACCCTAACCACAAGATAATCGGCCAGGTAAGTGGCAAGGTTGGTGGGAGGCTATCCGTCAAAGACGTTCCTTAATTAAGTAACCACCAACCTTCAGGCTTTCGGCTCTTAATCCCCTTCCTACACACCGATTTGGCAAGAGTTAGTTTCGAACAACCTCATCCTTCGATCAACCTCCTAAATGAGTCCGAAGTAAACCTAGGGCTAATATGGTTTGTGGGTCAAGGAAGGGTGATGAAATCTCCACCTTATGTTATTTATGTGTTATGCCCTTATGATGTTTTAAATGTGTACGTGTCGAACAAAAGAATCAAAACACACTATATTGAACTAAATCAAATAAGGGTGTTTCCTATTCTATATGCAATGCGTCATGTACCTTTGGTCTCCAGCACTCACCAACAATAAAATAAAAGAAGAGAAAAAAATAGACAATGCCTCTAGATGCAACATCTAAACTTTTTTTAATTAATTAATTAGTCAACTAATAGGTTACTGTTAATTAATTAGCTGTATGCAGGGTTATCACAGAGAAAAATTATTGACTGCAGAAAATAGTTCTTGTAATTTGCGGCAGCCCTGCAAAATTTGAAGCACAAATAACCTATAATTGCTGCGAACCCGCTGCAAAAGTCGCGAAAATGCAGCTTTTCAGTCTTGTTTTTGGCTCTGCCTTCTAGGGCAGAGGCACAGATTTGTCAAATTTCCTGCGCTGCAATAAATTTATCTGTTAGCAGATCCTGCAAAACAAAAACAAATAATTAGTTTTAGAGAATATCGTACCGTTCCCTCCCCGGCAACGGCACCAAAATTTTGATTGGAAAAAAGCTAGAGTTTTAGAATGATGCTATCTGAAAGTAAAAGGAATCTCTGACTTTTCGCAATTTATCCGCGGTAGCAGTGGCTATGCGGGTCGATCCACAAGGAAGGATCCGATGGAAGCTTTTCGGAACGAATTCTCTAACAATTAGCTTGTAAAGAAGAAATTATGATTGTAAGCAAATATTTTAAATAGAAAGAACAAACATAGCCAACTAATCATCTACCACAACCAAACACTAGTCTATCAATAATAAATATCATGTTGAACCTATAAAGATTAACCCTAAATTATTGCTTCAAATCCAAGAAAGAAAAGTAAGAGATTAAACCCTGTTGGCAGTACACTAGATAAAACTAAGCATTAGTTTATCAAAGTCCAAAGTATAGTTTAAGAAAAGCAGTCTTAACGTTAAACCATCAATGCATCTAAGTATAAACTAAGAATAATTATTAAATAATATACCCTAAACCTAGTTTAACTCAATTCATGACTAGTCTTCAAGAATTATTTATTTGATGCATAGAGTTCAATCAACTTCTCTTAGATCTAGGTTTTAGTTAGTGGAGAGATTAGCAAGCTAATAAGGAATTAGTTACACATAATTATGGTGGAATTAAACATGATATTTAAAGATTACATAAAAGAGATAAAAGAAATACAAATTAAAATAGCAAAGAGATTGAAAAGAAAAAAATGACCTTTTATTAAGTCTGTCACCAACTCAGTACAAAGCCTTCTCCTTTCTTCAACTCTTCTTCAAAGTAAAAAGAATTAGAAAAATACAAATAAATTCGGAAAGAAGATCTAAAGGAAACCCTAGGCTTGTGCTTCTGAGAACTGCCTTCTCTGTTGCTCTGCAGGGGTATTTATAAAAGATTTAAGACATAGAGTCCTTGTACAACTCTCCCACGAAGACGCGTCGCCAGCTCTCAGTATATGGCTGCGGAAACGGGAAAATTGTCGCGTTTTCGCTGCTAAAGCGTGGCCAATGGCCACGCGCTTTCTTGCCTGGCCTCCTCTGGTCCGTCCATTTGGAAATCGATCCTCAGATCTTAATTTTAGGCTCTAAATTTTGAAATGCATTGATCTCTTTAAATGACTTGGAGACCAAGTTATCTCCAATTCAAATTCAGATTTTCTTCCCTTTATCTTTATCTTGTAGTGCAAGCAACCAGGTTCAAGTAGAAGTCCACCTCTGATTTGAATGAGGATAAGGATCCATCTTATTCTATCCTTCTTCTCCTCTTGATTTAAATGGCAATTAGGAGTCCTACTTTATCCTCCCTCCTCCCCCCTAGATTTTAATTAATAATTTAAAATTCAAGTTTAGATTATGTTAGGTAAGATAGAAGCTTCTAAATTACTAAAATAAATCATGCATGTGGGCTTGTGAACTTTTTGGGCTTCAATTGGACTTCATTTATTTATTCTTTAATTACTCAAGGCCTGCACAACATTAAACAATAAAATGTTACATAGCAGTGCTTTATAAAAGAATAAGTAGGAAAATATGATGATAAATATGCACTTTTGACTACCTATCAGAATGCTCATAGCATGATAAGATAAGAGTAGGACACTGGTGGAATAGAGCACAAGGGTAAAGCAGGATGTAAAATGCTATAATGTAATAATAATCTTAAAATCAAAAATCTGAAGTAAAACCCGATAGAAGCAAACATGGCAAAGCAGATCCATAGTTGGCACCTTTTATTAGTATTATTACTCATCTTACCCAGATGTCAAGATATGTGAATTAGCGTCCCAGCGCACATATATCCACATCTGAGTAAAGTAAGGTTATTATTGAAAACCAACGGGGTTACCAACGATCAATGTTTATAGTGGGTCCCGTACATGCTCGTAACCACGGTCCAGGGTGTTCCATTGTTGGTGTATGGAACCGGCCGCTAGGCCTACAGGAAGGTCTTATAGGATTCCCTTATCAAGATGGTACCAAGGAGGGAGCCAGCGCTCCCCTCGGTCGCCTGGAGGTCCACAGGTCATAGCGGAAGTTTTAGTTACACAACATACCTAATGCCACTGTAAACACGAACATATATTGATAGTCGTAAGTTTCCCCCGACCCAATGCAAGTTGTCCCTTTTTATAGTTTAATATGTAATTATCAATTTACAGAAATAGCAAGTGCAAGACATGATCAGAATTTCAGGAGTACATGAGTACTATAGATTCAAGTCACTATATATATAATATAATATGTCACTGTATATGATACAGGATAACAGGTACAAGATTCCCATAAATATGATAATCACAGGTCAATTATTAATAAGATTGGAGGCAGGTGATAAGTCATGTTATAATATGGAGCAAGTGTCAAGTAGTAGTATATCAGATGTCAAGTGATATATGACTTGAAGGTGATATTAAGCAGGTGACAAGTGATAGCATGGTACATGTAAGCATGTCAAGCGAAAGCATGCCAGGTGATACAGGAAAACTTTACTGATATAAGGGATCGGAACAAATACCAAAAAATGCATTTTCAGGAAAAATAATATAAGTAAGATTTCAAACACTTCACAACCATTAATAGAAGAATCGATAACCTGGCAGGTAAGTAATTCAGCAAGCAAGCGAACATCCAAGCGGAGCTAAGCGGGGCTGGAGCGAAGCTAATGTACAACACTAAATGCTATCACGCTCGGCAAGGTTACCGCTCGCAGCGTAGCTAGACACATGTGTCGCAGCAAGGGTATGAATGCCATATTACCGCTCACGGTGAAGCCACGCTCACAGGGTAACTACGCTCGAAAGGAGTAAGCGGAAGTGTTGTCGCTAGGTCCGCCTACCAGGCGTAGCAATGAGAAAGTCCAGAGGACTTTAAAACCTCAGAGGTTGAACCCAGAGGTTAGACCCGAAGGCAAGGATACCTGCAGATAGTGTTAGTTCCAAATAGCACACATAAGGAATATTATCTATATTGTTATAAGCATTCGTCACAGGTATATACATATACAACTTGGCTCTCGGTCTCTTACAAATACAATAGTACATCCCAATACAAAATGAGAATACAAATATAAGTCGACCCAACGAAGCGGGGAAATCCAAAGGGAAGCGAGAACACTCGCCTAAATACAAAAAACAGCGTGAAATCTGATCAGTCACATATATTGCATACATATTGTCACATTACCATACTTATTATCTAAATAAATCATATTAATAAGTCCTATTTTTCTTTATAAAATGCAGGCCCATTGCTAAATGATAGGAAAGAGAAACGAGCCCAAAAGCCCATCAAATTCTGATTTAATTCAGAATAAATTCGAAATCAGGAAATCAGGGTAGATCTTGGCAAATCAGAGAGACTGTAAATCGGTTGAAATGGATCTTCCCAAATCAAGTGGTTAAAGCCAACAATCAAAGTTCGTTTCGTCAAATCCATGAGCTGAAACAGTGAATCCAGCAAGACAAAAGGGAGCCAAAGCCCGCCCCAACTACTCCTCCACCAGGATATGGCCACTTGGCCACATCCTGGCCGCAGATCCGCGGCCAAGCCACGGATCCATGGCTTTTTGGTGGAGATAAGGGGAGCGTTTGCTCCCCTTAAACGCTCCCCTTATCTCCTCACTCCTTTCCCTCTGGGGTTTTGCCTATAAAAGGTAGGGTTTTGTATAGAAAAAGAGACTGAAACTTAGATTTAGTTTTTTTTTGTTTTTTAGGTTTAGGCTCTTTGTTAGATAGTATAGAAATTGTAACTCTGTTTTATAATTTGTAGTTTAGATCAAATACCAGTGAGAGAAGAATTGAGTGATTGTAATCTGAAAATTGAAGTGACATCAATAAAAGGATCAAGTTTTCTCTTCTACCACTCCAATTTATGGTATGTCTTGCCTTATTTACATGTATTATTTTTCATCTTCATGAGTAGCTAATTTCATTTTCTGGGCTTACTATGGCTCCTCTCTCCGATCCCTCTTCTTTTGAATGGTTTTGATGAAAAGACCCAATGAATCATTTGCATGTCTAGCCTTTCTTTGTGAAAGTGTTCTTGAAGGCACATGAGGATGGGTTTGAATTTTTAAACTTCTACTTCTTTTAAAATCGTCTCTTGAACTTGTTTTTATCTCATACTTGACTACTTGATGATTTAACATTCAATTCAAGACGATTTCTTAAAGAAAAGAGTTAACTTTTCCAACTATCTTATGTGCTTTGCTTAAAACTTTCTAAAATCAATCTTAAGTTTTTGCCTATGATCAAGTTGAGGTACTAAGGATTTTAATAAAAGAACACATCGTTGAGTAGTGAGCCCAGATCTTCTTCTTATATTAAAAACAACAAATCACTCTTCAAGCTTTTTAAATCACCTTTTCCAAAGTCTTCTCTAAATTTGCAAATTTTCTTTTAATCATTTTCCTTCTCTCCATTCTCTTTTTCAACTTAAAAGAAAGATACCAACTTCATTCTTTGCTACTTAACAAAAATACCGAAAAGCTTCTATCGCATTCCTCCTCATGGACACGACCCGTTAGCCCAAAGCTACATGGTAATTCTCTCTTATCACTTTGATTTTGCAATCAATTTTTGGCGCCGTTGCCGGGAAGGGAACGATGTATTTGTTTTTTAACAAGTTTGGTGTCTTGTTTTAGGGGCCTCAAGATTCAGATTTAGCACTCAAGCTTTGCAGGAGAAGACTTGGTATTCAGTGCCCCTACTCTCGAAAGTAAGAAACAAAATTTCAAGCAATTGCAGCGCAAGTTTGAAATTTTTGTTGGACTATTAAAACTCTTTTTTACAGGACATATTACTTGCAAAAATTAAGTTTTTGTGTGTTATTATTCTTGCTATATCTGCTATTCACACTCCCTGTTTTAATCCAATAGAAATTTGAGTGATTGTTAATTGCTTAAAAAACATTTAGACTTGCATTCTAAACATTTATCAATTACGTTTATTTTACAATTACTGTTGAAGATAGCTGGCGACAAGCTACGTATGCATAGCATATAGTTTAGGAAACATTCTTGGGTGATATTTGCTTTTGAATGTTACTTTTCTATGTCTTGCACACTTTGCACAATCAATTCTAAGGGCAAAACCTAAATCAAGATAAGGTGGGGAAGTCATTATCCTTCCTTAGCCCACAAACCATCTCCAAGCACACACAACCAAAGCCTAAGTAAAATCTAATAGACGTTGGCCTTAGGGACATCTCGAACTTACTAGGAGATTATCCTAAGGGGAAAAGTGTTAGAATTTGACTCCTACCAAATCAGTATCTAGGAAAGAGATTGAGGGGCGAACCCCGAAGGCTGGTGGTTTGGCTTAATTAGGCCCGTCGCTTTTGCGCAGATACCTCCCACCAATCTTACCCTGACCTGGCTAATTAGCTTGTGGTCAAAGTCTGCATTATACCTCCTGTGGACAATCAACCAGTTAGGAGTTGTCTAGGTCAAGGGTACCTTAAACTAGGCTTGGTTGATTACTCTTGTTGACTATTGGTGAACTTGTTTGTGATTGTGTTTGTGTATGCAAGTGTGGTCAAGAGACCCTAATTCATCTAGGTTGACTAGAAACACATCACCATCCAAGTTTGAACTAAGACCAGATCTGATTATGGCTCAACTGACATCTTTGCAGGATAGGTTCTATCCCATTAGAACCTCATTTCCATCTTTCATCCAACTTCCATCAGTTGGTGAATATAATATTGAGCTCAAGCCTCAATTCATCAATACACTCCCCAAGTTTCATGGATTAGAGTCTGAAGATGCCTATTTTTTCATAAGAGAATTTGAGGAAGTATGTCTAATGATGAAAATCTCACACCTTGTAGATGATGCTATTAGGTTGAGATCTGTCCCTTTCGCTCTTAAGGACTAAGCCAAGAAATGGCTTTACAGCTTAGCGGCCGACTCTATCACATCTTGAGATGGTTTCATCAAGGTCTTCTTGAAAAATTCTATCCAATTCATAAGACCGCTCTCATTAGGAAGACCATCATGCAATTCAAGCAAGAACCTAATGAACCGTTTTGGAGGTACTTTGAACGCTTTAAAGACCTCCTTGTCCAATGTCCTCATCATGGAATAGAGAAATGGCAACAATGCCAAATTCTTTATGATGGTTTAGACTATTCGATCAATACCCTCTTAAAAAGCATGTGCCAAGGGGGATTCTTGTAGAAGGATGAAAATGAATGATGAGATTTATATGAGAATCTAGCAGAAAAGACTATCCAATGGGAACCTACTAGTGAAACCTCGAGGAACTCAAACTCCATCTCTTCAAAAGGAGGTCTCCATTCTATTGAATCATCCATAGTTAATGGGGCTAAGTTAGCTAACCTAGCAAGAAGACTGGAAGCTTTAGAAACTAAGGAACCAAGTCTAGTCAATCAAGTTAGCCCAAACCAATTTCCAACTCCGGGCTGTACTTACTGTCAAGCCATGAATCATGTGTTTGAGGAGTGTCCTGTGTTTCAGGCTCAGCGACAATACCCTGAACCGATGAATGCGGCCTTTTCAAGGCCAAACAATAACCCTTACGCACTAACGTATAATCCTGACTGGAGAAATCACCCGAATTTCTCATGGAGCCAAAATAACAATGACCACTCACGGTCAAATCATGCTAGCCACTTCCATCATGCCAATAATTCTTCCAATTCTCAACCTAACTTCTCCAATTTCTACAATAATTCTCCCAACTATCCACCTAACTTTTCAAACTATCAACAAAACTTTCCCAACTAAGCTCCACAATCTTCCTTCCAGAATCCTCAACTACAAAGGAGAATGACTGACTTTGAGAGAAACATGGAAAGATACATGAAAAACTAAGATTCTCTCATGCAAACTATACGGAGGCTAGAGGTTCAAATGAGTCAATTAGCCACTCCACAGAATGAGAGACAAAAGGGTACCTTACCTAGTCAGCCAATAACGAATCCTAGGAATTCTCAACAACCTCATTTGGCTGAGGATCAATCAATGAATCAATATAATGTTGTTCATACATTGAGGTCGGGAAAGAAAGTTGATAATCAAGTGTTAATACCATCTAATCCCATTCAGCACAACCACAATCAAGCATCCACCTCATCTAATCCCACTCCTCCTAAATCTGACGAATCTGAAAAAGATAAGTCAACCAGTCAGGTGCACCAGCCTATAGTACCATTTTCTAATAGGCTGAAAAACAACAAGCAAAAATCCACACATGGATAAGATAATTGAGATATTTAATCAAGTGAAGATAAATGTGCCACTTCTTGATGCCATCCAACAAGTCCCATCCTATGCCAAGTTTCTTAAGGACATATGCACCAAGAAGAGAAAGACTAATGTACCCAAAAAGGTCTTCTTAGCCACTAACATTAGTGAGCTACTGTCGGGTCCAATCCCTGTCAAGTACAAGGATCCAGGTTGTCCCACCATTGCCTACACCATAGGACAAGCCGAGATTAGTCATGCACTTCTTGATTTGGGAGCAAGTATCAACTTGCTTCCATTCTCAGTTTATCAACAACTCAGGTTGGGTGATCTTAGTCCAACTCGAGTCACTATCCAACTGGCTAACCGTTCAGTTAAAGTTTCAAAAGAAAAAATTAATGATGTCCTTATCCATGTCGGGGAGTTTATTTACCCTGTTAATTCCATAGTTCTAGAGACACAACCTGTGTCCAATCTTAGGGCTCAAACTCCTGTTATCCTAGGGCGACCATTCCTTACTACTGCCAATGTCATCATCAATTGTAGGAATGGGTCCATGAGGCTAACCTTTGGGGACATGACTAGAGAAGTCAATGTCTTCAACCTAGGAAAACAACCCCGTGATGTTGAGGACCAAACATTTGAAGTCAATCTCATTGAGAACTTAACAAGTGAACATAGGGAAGAATTAGAACTAGAAACTGAGTGTGACTTCGAGTTAGAGTCGACGACTTTAATCTTGATCAGGTTGTTGAGTTAGCTATGAATTAGGCCTCAAATCCTATTTCACCAAATATGGAGCCAACAAACTTGACTAATCCTTCCAGTGAGCCTTCCTCTACCTTAGAATTGAAAGCCTTACCTGCGCATCTCAAGTACGTCTATCTAGGCGAACAAGAGAACTTTCCTGTCATCATTGCCTCCCATTTAAATAACGGGCAAGAAGAAGACATTAAAGCAATTCTAAGAAAACATAGGGAAGCCATCGGTTGGACTATGACTGATATAAAGGGATTAAGTCCAACCATCGTCCAACATCGCATTCATCTCAATGAAGATGCCACACCTAAAAGAGGCCCACAGCGTAGGTTATACTCTATAATGCAAGAAGCTGTTCATGCTGAAATTGTGAAACTCTTAGACAATGGGATAATCTATCTCATTTCTGATAACCAATGGGTCAGTCCTATCCACGCGGTTCCAAAGAAATCTGGTTTCACCATAGTGAAAAACGAGAACAAAGAGTTGGTCCAAACTCAACTTCCCACGAAGATCCGAGTTTGGATTGACTATAAGAAGTTTAATGCTGCAACTCATAATGACCATTTTCCACTTCCCTTCATTGATCAAATGTTTGAACGTTTGGCAGGCCACGAGTATTACTGTTTCTTGGACGGTTTCTCGAGGTATAATCAGATTCCTATTGCTCCTGAGGACCAAGAAAAAACTACATTCACATGTTCATTTGGGACATTTGCTTATCGTCGAATGCCTTTCGGCTTATGCAATGCCCCAGCAACGTGTTGAGTCTTTTTTCTGATATAGTAGAACGATTCTTAGAAATTTTCATGGATGATTTCTCTATCTATGGAGATTCGTTCACTCAATGTCTCCACCATTTAGAACTTGTCCTCTAACGTTGTGCTGAGAAAAATCTGACACTGAATTGGGAGAAATGCCACTTCATGGTAAAACATGAAATTGTCTTGGGTCATAAAATCTCCAAGAAAGGAATTGAAGTGGATAAAGCCAAAATTGAGGTTATTGCAAAGCTTCCCATGCCCAAATGCGTGAAGGATATTAGATCCTTTTTAGGACACGCCGGTTTTTACCGAAGATTTATCAAGGATTTTAGCAAGATTGTTAGGCCCTTGACTAATCTATTAGCTAAGGACGTGTCCTTCACTTTCGATGCTGACTGTATGAATTCTTGGGAGAAGCTTAAGAGAGAGCTTATTTCTGCACCAATCATATCTGCACTGGATTGGTCTAAGCCGTTCGAAATCATGTGCGATGCTTCTGATTTTGCCATAGGTGCTGTCCTAAGACAACACATTGATAACAAGCAGCACGTGATTTACTACTCTAGTAGGACTCTCAACGATACTCAATTGAACTACATTACTACTGAGAAGGAATTCTTGGCAGTAGTGTTTGCCTTAGAGAAATTTCGTCCCTACCTACTAGGGCCCAAAACCATCATTTTCACCGATCATTTTACGCTTAGGTATCTCATGATGAAGAAGGATTCCTAGGCCCGACTCATTCATTGGATCCTCCTTCTTCAAGAATTCGATCTCGAGGATTGAGACAAGAAAGGCGTAGAAAATGTCGTTGCTGACCATCTCTCACGAATCCCTAATTCTCCATGCAACGAATTACCCATAAATGAGGATTTTCCTGATGAAAATCTCTTAGCTATCTTTAGGGAACCTTAGTATGCTGATATAGTGAATTACTTAGTCATTCCATCTCATTGGTCCAAAAATAATATATACCGGTTCTTATCCCAAGTCTGGTATTTTTTTTGGAGGAACCGTATCTTTTTCAGTACTGTTCTGACAAAATTATTAGGAGATGCATTCCAGGAGGTTAAGAGTGTTCTATCCTTTTGTCACGAACTTGCATGCGGTGGCCACTTTGGTCCCCGCAAGATTGCTGAAAAAGTGCTACAAAGTGGGTTCTATTGGCCCACTTTGTTCAAAGATGCTTATGAATTTTGCAAGACGTGCCCTAGATGCCAGATGGTAGGAAGGATCTCTAAACAAGATATGATGCCCCTCAACCCAATTCTAGAAATAGAACTCTTTGATGTTTGGGGATCGACTTTATGGGTGCATTTCCTAATTCATTTGGAAATCAATACATATTGGTTGTTGTGGACTATGTGTGCAAGTGGGTAGAAACCATTCCTAATAGAACTAATAATAACAAAGTTGTCATAAAGTTTTTGAAAGAAAATATTTTCTCATGCTTCAGAATCCCTCATGCTATCATCAGTGATAATGTCACTCACTTTTGCAATAGATCCTTTGAAGCTCTTATGCGAAAGTACGCCATAACTCACAAGTTATCCACACCTTATCATCATCAAACCAGTGGGCAGGTTGAGGTTTCCAATAGACAAGTCAAGCTTATCTTGGAGAAGACTGTGAACAAAAACCGAAAAGATTGGTCCACCAAATTTGTAGATGCCCTATGGGCTTACAGGACCGCTTTCAAGATGATTCTAGTTATGCCTCCTTATAGGTTAGTCTATGGTAAAGCTTGTCACCTACCCATTGAGTTAGAGCACCGGGCCTTATGGGCAATCAAGCAGTTGAATTTCGACCTGACTAAGGCCGGTGACTTCGAAAATTACAAATTTCCGAATTAGAGGAGTTAAGAAATGAGGCCTATGAAAATGCTCAGATCACTAAAGATAGAGTTAATATTTTTCATGATAAACACGTCATAAGAAAAACCTTTGTCCCTGGACAAAAAGTCTTACTCTATAATTTTAGGCTTCATCTTTTTCCAGGAAAATTAAAATCAAGATGGACTAGGCTATTCGTTGTCAAAACCGTGTTTCCACACGGTGCTATAGAGATCAGTGACACCAAGAATGAGAATGACTTTAAGGTAAATGGTCAACGCCTTAAACCCTTCTTGGAATCGGTACTGGTAAATGAAATGGTTATGGGCCTTTTTGACCCAGTGTATCGGTAACTTTCCTCTTTTCCATTTTATTTCATACATCTATACATTTCTTTCATACATTGGGGACAATGCATGAGATAAGTGTGGGGGAGGGCTCTAACATGACTAATATAATTAAAAAAACAAAGAAAAATTATATATATATATATATATATATATATATATATATATATATATATATATATATATATAAAACTTTTTGAAAGGTAAGAACGATATTTTGATATATTTTTGTAAGGAATTAAGTCAATTTTAAGGAATAGGAAAATCATAATTAGGATTTCTTAGACTTGGTCAAAATAAGATAACTTGTTTGATTTTCAGGGTTAGGAAGAAAATTGATGAAAGTAATTTAGTCTTGATCTTTACCTTGAATAAATATGCACAATTTATACACTTACACACTTAGGGTTCAAAGACAAAAATTCTTATGCCTTATAAAAAAAAGAATATATATATATATATATATATATATATATATATATATATATATAATATATATATATATATGCAAATCTAATTATTGATTAGTTAGGTGCTTTGGCCTAAGCAAGCCTTGGTATTTATGCAAAAGATAATTAGATAGTTTGAAATATATATATATAAATCCTCTGATTAAGCTGGGTATTTGTGCCTCATGAAGCATAAGTATTCACACCTAAAAGGGGTATATTATATAAATAAAAACCCTTGGTTTCGTGGCCTTGTCTGCTCGAGTGTTTAAGTCCTTAGGGGTGTTTTCTCACCTGGTACCCTAAAACTGTCCAGTTTGGGTGTCACCAACTAAAGGCTCGTTACATGGGCAGATTAGAAAGCCTAATGGAATTGAGGAATAAATACCACCAAAAATAAATATAAATAAGACATAGGAGTTAATGTTAAAGAACCCTTAATCAAACTTCACGGTCACGATGGTGCATATGACTCAGGGTAAAGTAATAGACTAGATGAGAAATACAATTTGACTCCTTATTTTGATTGATGACATGTTTTTGAATAGAGACTAAGTATAGGAATGAAAAGTTTGATATTCCTGTAACTTATAGATTACTTGAACTCTTACAAATATACTTCAAATATTTTCTCTTTTCAAAATGTTTTTCGAAAATACTACCATTTTTTTCTCTTTCTTTATGGATTTTGTGGGTGCAATCCACTAAAAACCCTCACGAGACAAAACTCGTCCTCTAGGGTAACCTAGAGGTTTAACGGCTTGTTGCAAATCTCAGTGCAATCGAGTGACCTGCGAAAGTGGCCTAATAATTGATTAGGATTAGTTTTGATATTTTGCTCGAGAGCGAGCAAAAGATAAGTGTGTGGGTGTGATCCGTCACATATATTGCATACATATTGTCACATTACCATGCTTATTATCTAAATAAATCATATTAATAAATCCTATTTTTCTTTATACAATGCAGGCCCATTGCTAAATGATAGGAAAGAGAAACGAGCTCAAAAGCCCTAAAATTCTGATTCAATTCAGAATAAATCTGAAATCAGGGAATCAGGATAGATCTTGGCAAATCAGAGAGGTTGAAAACTGGTTGAAATGGATCTTCCCAAATCAAGTGGTTAAAGCCAACAATCAAAGTTCGTTTCGGCAAATCCAGGAGCTGAAACAGTGAATCCAGCAAGACAAAAGGGAGCCAAAGCCCGCGCCAACTACTCCTCCACCAGGATGTGGCCACTTAGCCACATCTTGGCCGCAGATCAGCAGCTTGTTGTTGGAGATAAGGGAAGCGTTTGCTCCCCTTATCCCCTCACTCCTTTCCCTCTTGGGTTTTGCCTATAAAAGGCAGGGTTTTGTACAGGAAAAGGGACCGGAACTTAGATTTAGTTTTTCTCTTTGTTTTTAAGGTTTAGGCTTTTTGTTAGAAAGTATAGAAGTTGAAACTCTGTTTTATAATTTGTAGTTCAGATCAAATACCAGTGAGAGAGAGGAATTAAATGATTGTAATCTGAAGATTGAAGTGACATCAATAAAAAGATCAAGCTTTCTCTTCTACCACTCCAATTCACGGTATGTCTTGCTTTATTTACATGTATTGTTTTTCATCTTTCATGAGTAGCTAATTTCATTTTCTGGACTCACTATTGCTCCTCTCTCCGATCCCTCTTCTTTTTGAATAGTTTTGATGAAAAGCCCAATGAATCATTTGCATGCCTAAACTAAGCCTTTCTTTGTGAAAGTGTTCTTGAAGGCACATGAGGATGGGTTTGGATTTTTAAACTTCTACTTCTTTTAAAAATGTCTCTTGAACTTGTTTTTATCTCATACTTGACTACTTGATGATTTAACATTCAATTCAAGACGATTCTTAAAGAAAAGAGTTAACTTTTCCAACTATCTTATGTGCTTTGCTTAAAACTTTCTAAAATCAATCTTAAGTTTTTGCCTATTGAGGCACTAAGGATTTTAATAAAATAACACATCATCGAGTAGTGAGATAGTGAGCCCAGATCTTCTTCTTATATTAAAACAACAAATCACTCTTCAAGCTTTTTAAATCACCTTTTCCAAAGTCTTCTCTAAATTTGCAAATTTTCTTTTAATCATTTTCCTTCTCTCCATTCTCTTTTTCAACTTAAAAGAAAGATACCAACTTCATTCTTTGTTACTTAACAAAAACACCGAAAAACTTCTATCGCATTCCTCCTCATGGACAAGACCTGTTAGCCCAAAGCTACAGGGTAATTCTCTCTTATCACTTTGATTTTGAAATCAAAATCCTCGATCTCCGGAATCTAGATAACCAACGTGAATATACGTTCAAATATAATAAACATTATATTATATAGAGGAGAAGAGAGAGAAGGAATGATTGAGTTACGACCTGCACACAAATACAGAATTTTAGAACTTTAAAATAGAGAAGTGCAAATTACTCAATTCTACCGCAATAGCAAGTGGCTATGCGGGTCGTGATCCACAAGGAGGGACTAGTGATGGAAGCTTTTTTAGTAAGTCTTCTTTTAAGATACAAAGTTTGGTTAAAGTTCTTCTTTATTTCTTTTAAAGAAAAAGGAAAAATTGAGATAAAGTTGAGTTAGAAAGAAAGCGATAGAATAAGAAGGTGGAGAAATAAGAAGTGATTTGTACAAATGAGATTGAAAAAGAGTGATAAAAGATTTGGTGGATTGTGGTGTTCTAAACTAAATGATTAAAAGAAAAGAAACTAAAAATTACTTACTTCTTTTTGCCAAATACCTACCTTGAATCTTTTGCAATAATGTTACCTTGAAATGATGCGATCAACGTATAGCCCATAAGAGTTGATTCCTGTTTCTTCCACATTATATCATCAAGACGTTGCAAGTATGAAGTGATACAGAATGAAACTCAAAATCCATCGTCATGGGCTATCGGTGGCACTCGCAAAGGCAAGGCTCTTTCGATGCTTTTAGACTCACTTGGATAGCAATTTTACCAAAGAAGAAAAGTAGAGAAGAAGAAGAAGAACACGAAAACAAAGTACATACAAAAGGGAACTACAGATTCGATTTTATAACAATAAGAGAAAAGAAGGAAATCTTACACCGATGTCACTCTCAGCACAAGATTCGTTTTCATTCTCCTATGAAACTCTGATCTCCTCTGATTTACATAAACTAAAACTGAAAATTACATGAAAAGAAAAACAAAAACCTACACTAAAAGAATGGAAAAATGGACAAATTCCTATCTCTGCATGGTCGTCCCATTTTACAGTGAAAAACCTGCCTTTTATAGGCAAAAAACTAGAGGGGAGAGGCGTGAGAAGATGGGGGAGCAAACGCTCCCCCTAACTCCCTAACAAAATCATGAAAACGCGGCTTTGGCCACGTTTCAATGGCCCTGGTGTGGCCAGGTGGCCACACCCAAATGGTGGGACTCCCCGGTTTGTTGATTCACCTATATCTTTTGCTGGTTTTCTCGTTTCAGCTCCAGGATTTGACGAAACAGCCTTTGATTGTTGGCTTCAACCGCTTGATTTGAGAAGATTCATTTCAACCGGTTTTCAACCTCTCTGATATGCCAAGATTTGCCCTGATTCTTTGATTTCGAATTTATTCTGAATTAAGTCAGAATTTGATGGGCTTTTGGGCTTGTTTCTCTTTCCTTTCTTTTAGTAATGGGCCTACATTAAACAAAGAAGAATAAGACTTATTAATAGGATTTATTCGATAAAAAGTATGGTAATGTGACAATGTATATGCAATATATGTGACTGATCACACCCCCATACCTATCTTTTGCTCGTCCTCGAGCAAAACAACTAAACTATACTAAGGATTATTAGACCACTTTCGCAGGTCACGCGATTGCACTGAGCAAGTGCAACAAGCCGTTAAACCTCTAGGTTTCCCCTAGAGGACGAGTTTTTTCTCGTGAGGGCTTTCAGTAGATTGCACCCACAAAATCCATAAAGAAAGAGAAACAAAGAGTTAGTATTTTCGAAAAGCATTTTGAAAGAGAAAAATATTTGAAATATAATTGTAAGTTTTAAGTAATCTATAAGTTATAGGAAAACTGAATTTTTCATTTCTAAACTTAGTCTCTATTCAAAAATTTGTTATCAATCAAAGTAAGGAGTCAAATTGTACTTCTCATCTAGTCTATTACTTTACCCTAAGTCATATGCACCTTGTGACCGTGAAAATTTTGACTAAGGGTTCATTAACTCTTTATATATATATATATATATATATATATATATATATATATATATATATATATATATATATATATATATATATATTTTGGTGGTATTATTCCTTAGTTCTATTAGGCTTTCTAATCTGTCCATGTAACGAGCCTTTAATCGATGACTCCTAAACCAAACGGTCTTAGGGCACCGGGTGAGAAAACACCCCAAGGACTTAAGGACTCGAGCAAACAAGGCCACAAAACTAAAAAATTTATTATATGAACCACTTTTAGGCGTGAATACTTATGCTTTATTAGGCACAAATGCCCAGCTTAATCAGAGGATTTTATATATATATATATATATATATATATATATATATATATATATATATATATATATATTTTTCTCAAACTTATCTAATCATCTTTCACATAAATACCAAGGTTTACCTAGGCCAAAGCACCTAGCTAATCAATAATTAGATTTGTTTGACTTTCATATATATTTTTCTTTTTTTTTATTTTTTTATAAGGCATAAGAATCCTTGTTTTTGAACCCTAAATGTATAAGTGTATGAAGTGTGCATATTTCATTAAGGTAAAGATCAAGACTAAATTACTTTGACAAGTTATCTTCCTAACCCTAAAAATCAAAAAAATAATCTTATTTTGACCAAGTTTAAGAAATCCTAATTTTGATTTTCCTATTCCTTAAAATTGACTTAATTTCTTACAAAAAATATGTCAAAATATTGTTTCTATTTTCAAAAAGTTTTTAAAGTAAAGAAAATGTTAAATTTTTTTTTAATAAAAAGAAAAACCTATGTTATGTTAGAACCCTCCCCTACACCTATCTCATGCATTGTCCTCAATGTATGAATTAATGCATAGATGCATGAAAAAGAAGACAGGGAAGAAAAATACTACCTTAAGGTGGTGGTTCCGGTGGTGGTCTGATTGGTCACGAAATGCGGCCCAATCGACTTTGCATGGAGTTCGGAGGAACCCACCAGAAATCTCTTTTATATAACCCACTAAAATGATGTATATATGAACGTTTTTTATTAAAAATTTAACCCCATCTAATTTTCAAATTTCATAATTAATTTCGGAGTCACTTTTGTCACCCGCCTTGTCCCAAAATGGATTGTGAAAAGATAGAATGATTGACTTGGACTCAGGAAGTACTGGAACTAATACCGACTTAGGAAAGTGACTTAAGTCAAGTAAAGGTTCAGGAGTCGAGATTGGCTCAGGAAGTGGGTCCAAATCAAGAAGTTAAACTTAAGTCCACATTCAGTTTCCCACAATGGAATGTGACTTAATATTGGTGATTCAAGTTCAAGAATGACAGGTGTGAGAATCAAAACTGACTCTAAAATATTACTCAAGTCAGGTAACAAAACAGGAGTCAGTATTGATTCAGAAATTTGAACTGGATCACAAATTTGAGAATCTAGGTCACATTTCTCATTGAGTTCAATTTCATAAAAATGAGAACTTGCCAATTTGTCAATAGGACTTTCAAAAGTATGAAATTGGTCAAGTTCAATATGATGATCATCAAAGATGGGTGATTCAATTTCATGTTGAATTGGCACAGGATCCAATGTTGACTCGGGAAAAAGATTGAAATCAGGTGAAGACACCGGAGTCATTATTGAATCAGGAAGTAGAATTGAATTACTAAGTTGAGGTTCAGGATCATATTCATTCTCAAGTTCTATTTCAGGAAAGGAATAACTTGCCAAACTGTCAATATCATTTTCAAAGTTTGGAGTTTGGGCAAGTTCAAATGATTGTGCTGAAATGAAACCTTGTTTTCCAAAACAACACGACTCTTCAGCTAACAGAATGGTTAACGACATCAGAACTAGCCAAACGGTGAGAACGTAGAGTTTGGACCATCATATCTATGTCATGATTACGAGCGTTTTAAGCCTGAGTCATGGCTTCAAGCATCTTTTCATAGTTGATTGGTTCATCATTTTGTTGAAAAGATGAAGTGTTGTCTTGGAATTGGTGGTGAAATTGTGAGTCCATCAGATTTTGTGATTATTGTTTGAACTCACGCATACTCATTTTCAAAATTGATGATTTTCTATTTTGGACTGGTGGAACTGAGTATGAATCTTGGAAATATTGTGGACAAGGTGGATAAAGAGGACAAGTTGGTTGAAAATTGGACTCGGGGGAGGTGAATCCCCACTGACTCTGTGAAGAGTTAAAATTATTCTAGAAATTATGGT
Source organism: Agave tequilana (assembly GCA_038442645.1). Classification (NCBI taxonomy): domain Eukaryota; kingdom Viridiplantae; phylum Streptophyta; class Magnoliopsida; order Asparagales; family Asparagaceae; genus Agave; species Agave tequilana. The sequence continues at coordinate 130,816 of JAVJIF010012683.1, forward strand.
TATAAGATTGGGGGCATGGGTTAGGATAAGACCAATCTAGCACACTAGGTTGGTTAAAGTTATGATATGCCGGGTTGGTAATATCCGAAAAAGAGGTTGGTGTGTAATATGGATTACTATTAAAATTGAAAAAATTATTGTTATAAGCCATATCACACAGGAAAACACAAACAAAGAAACATAAACAAATAAGCAAACAAATGAAAAGGAAATAAAAAAAATTCTAACCTAAGTTAGGGTAAACCTTAGACCTAGTGATGGGGAGATTTCGCTCCTCGTTTTAAATTAACCGCAAGCGCACGGTCGTTCGATGTAGCACTTAAGGGTCAGTCCACAGGGACAGGTGATTCTTTTGGTTATGACACTTCTACACGAATGGATCAAAAGATTTAGGGATTTTGTGAGCTATGTGACCTAATTATAGTAAAAGAAAGGTCAAGCACTTAGGATCGAATCCCCTAAACGAGCATCAGGCGGACAATTTTGATCTCCATACCAGTTTGTAATACACACCAAATCTCTATGTCTAAGAGGCACATTAATTCTGAACACTAGATTTAAGCACAAGCTATTATCTTGTTACATATTCCATCAAAGATGAATCAACTAAATTAAACAGATAACATAAATGCAACAGACCCTAAGCATGGACCATTAACCCCCGATACATAGCCTGTCAAATATTCAGTTATTCTAGAAATTAATTTCCTAAAAGTAGTAGGTCAATTGGTGTGCATCCGTCATAAATAGGAGAATGACTCGGTCCACAAGAATTAAATCTAGGTTCATCTCCCCTAAGCGCTTTAAACAAATTTAGCTACTCATGATAAAACTAACAATAAAATGAACTAATTAAATCAGTTTAAATTATCTAAATTTAATTCAATTACTGAAAATTCTAATTAATTAAACTAATGAAATCAAATTAATTAAAAAAATAAAAAATAAATAAATAAATAAAAAAAAATCACCTGCAGGGGCGGGCCGCCCCTTTCTCTTCAAAATGGGGCGCCAGCATGGCGCCCCTTTCCTTTCAAATGGAGGGCACAGGGGGTGCCCTCTGTTCTTGTTGTGCAGAGGCGCCTGTTGGCGCCTCTGTACATTTTCCTTTTTTTTTAATTTTTTTTTATCTAAATCATAGGATTAAAATAACACTAACAGAGAGATAGATTTCATTAAAAAAAATAAAAATAAAAATAAAATGCTATAAATAAAATTTTTACCTCTAAAATCTGAGATTGGAATTAGAAGAGACCTCCATTAGATGAAAATAACTTTGAAAAATTGGCCTAAATCCAAGGCAAGATTCATATCCTAGCACAAATTTCAAGGAGAGAAAAAAATTCTAAAATATAAAATCCTAGCTCCGGCCTCCCCAAACCACAGCCCTCTCTATTCCTTATATAATAAGGAATTTTTACAAAAAGGTCCTTTGAAATACATCTATTACATAATAATTCGTTTCCAATTCAGGCAGATTTTTTAAATGATGAATACAGGCCACCAAATGGAGGAATCAGCGAAAGCGATCAACACAAAAGTTGTAGATCTTCGAATTATCTTTCCGTAGCATCTTGAATGATTTTGTTCGGAGTCCTGTAGCTAAAGTTGTGACCAAAATACCGCAACATATTTGGAAAGCAACCCTCAATCTTTTGCAAATTGCGTGAGTTTATTGCTGAATGTAACCAGATTCCTCTTTCTCTTTCTTTTACCTGTTTCCTGCAAAAATTCAATCAACTATACCGAGTAGCATTATTTATATACATATAATAGATAATTATGAGCATAAAAATGGTATAAAATCATGCTGATCAAATACCCCCACACCTATCTTTTGCTAGTCCTCGAGCAAAATTAATAAAAAGAAAAACTAAACTACCCTAACTCACTTTCGTAGGAATCACGGTTGCACTTAGCATGTGCAACAAGCCGTTAAACCCCTAGGTTAACCCTAGAGGACGAGTTTTTGTCTCGTGAGGGTTTTCAGCGGATTGCACTCACAAAATCCAAGAAAGTTAGAGATTAAGAAATAAATAAAAGTAAAATAAGGATAACCGAAAATCAAGAAAAGGAAAATAAATCAATTTTTTTTTTTGGGTTAACTAGTTAGTTAGATCATCAATTTCTATGAGTTTCATTTTCAAGTAAAACCTCAATTCAAGAAATTATATTGGCTATAAAATAAAGTCTCAAATCCAAAACTTTACACCACCTATCCTAAGTTTCAGATCCTATGTACCCCATGATCGTAATGTAGTTCTTAAGCTTGGGAATCTTTAATTACAACTTTCATATTTTTTTCTTTTTTTCTTTTTTTTTTAATTATCTTTCGCGTACATACTGAGGCTTCCTGAGGCCAAGGTACCTAGCTAATTGATAATCAAAATTATTATATTTTTTTCTTTCCTCTTTTTTTTTTAACTATCTTTCGCGTAGATACCGAGGCTTCCTGAGGCCAAGGTACCTAGCTAATTGATAATCAAAATTATTATATTTTTATAGTGTCTTGTCCTCTTAGGCTTTCTCAGCTACCCATATAGCGAGCTTTAGGTCAATGCTCCCAAACCAGATGGTCTTAGGGTAATAAGTGTAAAGATATTCCTACGGACTTAATTACTTAAGCAACTGAGGCCATAAAACAAGACTTATTAATCTTTATTTTATTATATAATAAATTTTTTTCTCTCTCTCTCTCTTTTTTTTTTTTTAGTTGCAATCAATATCCCAAGCCTATGAACTAAATAGTGTAAGTGCTATTGGGTACATAATCACTTAGACTAAGTTTAGATGGTATGTCTATTTTAGATTCTAATCTTTATTTTAAGATTTTATAATTCTTTCATCTTGATCTTACCCTTAAAATCCACTCATGGATACCAAATCACTCGCATACTAGCTACTAATTTGCAGAAAATTTTCAAATTTTTCACAATTTTTTTTTAAGACTCTAAGTAAAGAAAGAAAAGAGAAATAAAGAAAAAAAAACCCCTAAAACTAAAACAAAGCCAAAAAGACTCTTAAAACAAGGAAAATATGTGAATCTTTCCCCCCACACCTAAACTGTGCCATGTCCTCATGCATATACTTGAATACAGAGATAGAAATAATGTAGCATGTAATTACACATCCAAAACAAGCACACAATCATGATGATCATGCAATCCAAGCATACAAAAGATACAGAAATGTAAACAGTATGCTAGATTAGACATACTCACAGTATACTAGAGAACCCAGCTGCCGAAACAACAAAAATGCTCCTTGTATGTGGTGGATGCCTCCTTGCTTATCCTGTATCACTTGTAAAAAACTCGGCACATAGGTTAGAGAAAGAGAAATAAAAGACTCACTAAAACTGACTTAACTAATTAAAAGAGAAATAAAAAGACTCAAAAAAAAATAATAATAAATAAAAATAAACAAATATTTACATATGTACAATTTCACAACTCCCTTACACCTAGATTTTTCTAGGTCTATTCCCTCGAGCTCGCTTCCCATCATTCCAATGGGTTCTCTTTAATGGACAAAGTGGAGAGGTTAATCTTTTTGTTATCTTTAATTTCATCCTCTCCAGCTTGTTCATTATTTTCCTCCATCTCTTCTTCCCATACCTCCTCACAAATTCATCATTTTCACACAATATAATTGGAGTGTCCACAATATGATTGCCTACAAATTTAAGCTCATCCTCAAACATCACCTCAAAACTTAAATCAACAATTTTCTTTGGAGGTGTGTATCTAACCAAAGCATCCCTAACCAATTCATTCAAATATATGAGTTCGTCTTCAAATAGGGTTTCAAAGCTTTGATTAATTAGAGATTCTTGAATCAAGTTTTGAAAAGTATGATCATTGGTTTGCTCATCAAAAGTGAAGATACTCAAATCGAGTTTTGTTTTCTCAAAGGGAACTCTAAACTCAAGATCCTCAATACATGATTTCTCATCATTGTGGTCACACTCTTCAACAAAAAGCTCATCAAGAAACAAAGGCTCATTATCCATGTAGGCATTCTCACAATTTTGATCAGTGTGCTCCATTTTCTCCATATGAGTGGATGCAATTTTTCGCTCCCCAACACTTGTCTTTTCACAGAACTTAGAAAATTTATCCTCAAATTTCTTTTGAAATAAAAATTCATCATTGTCACATTCCTCTTCACAATAAGATTCAACTGGCTCCACATGAGTTGTATGTGTAGCCAAATAATTTCTAATCACTTCATCCAGACACTGAGGATCATTATCACGTTTGTACACCTCATGGACCTTCACAACTTCCTCAACAGGCTTCTCATGTTCAAGTTCTTCAAATTGATTAAGATGAAATAATTGGGACTCGAAGGGCATCTCGATGGAATGATTAGACATGTCACTATGGTCAACGATTTGCTCTTCGGGTCTAACAGTTTGGCCTTTGTTCATCTTATGAAAGTTGATGTGCTCTTGAATGGACATGGGTCGAGTCGGTGTTGGCTCATGAACTAGTTGACTAGAAAAAGGGATCCTTCTCTTGCTCACTAACCAACTCATTTGCTGGCCTGTTTAAGCAGTCTCTAGTGTCATAGAGCACTTGCTTTGAAGTTTACCTGAAAGTTTCAAAAGCTTCCTCTAGTGTTGGTTCTTTGTCCACCTGATTGCCATTGAACTCAATTTGCGAAAGTTGATGGAACTCTTGAACTTGATCTGGACTTGTGGTTGGAACAGGTTGATTGAGATGAGTTATTATCTTATCCATGTGAGCACATGCCTCGATTAACTGCTGATTGTTTCAACTATAGTCTGCTGCATGGCTTTAAAACTCTTCTCTAATGTGCTTTCTTCATGCTCATTGTTAAATCCCCAAGACAGAGGTGGTGGTTCAATGTAGGACCAATTAGGTTGAGAATTCTGATATGATTGGTCCCATGAAAATTGAGGACAATTCCAACCCTCTGAATTGAAGTTTGATGGATAAGGCTCGCTCGCAGGTCCTTGAAATGTGTGGAATTGATTTTGACCTGGTCCCAACGAATACCCTATTGAAGGACACTGTTCAAAAGAATGATTTGGATCTTGACAGTGATGGCAACTCATAGGATGGTATGAAGAAAATGAGTAGTTTGGGGGATGGATGTATTCATTAAAATCTGGAAGAGAGCTTGGTGGATGGAAGGGAGGGTCTGGCCTATAAAATGGATCGTAACCAAATGAATTTGGATAGGCCATGGGGAAAGGATTTTTTTTTAATTTTTTTTAATTTGTTTTTTAATTTTTTTTTTTGATTTTTGATTTTTGATTTTTTTTTTTTACAATTCGGTATAGGTGTCAAAACTAAAGATAGAACACCGTGTCCCCGGCAACGGCGCCAAAAACTTGATGGGGAGATTTCGCTCCTCGTTTTAAATTAACCGCAAGCGCACGATCGTTCGATGTAGCACTTGAGGGTCGGTCCACAGGGACAGGTGATTCTTTTGGTTATGACACTTCTACACGAATGGATCAAAAGATTTAGGGATTTTGTGAGCTATGTGACCTAATTATAGTAAAAGAAAGGTCAAGCACTTAGGATCGAATCCCCTAAACGAGCATCAGGCGGACAATTTTGATCTCCATACCAGTTTGTAATACACACCAAATCTCTATGTCTAAGAGGCATATTAATTCTGAACACTAGATTTAAGCACCAGCTATTATCCTGTTACATAGTCCATCAAAGATGAATCAACTAAATTAAACAGATAACATAAATGCAATAGACCCTAAGCATGGACCATTAACCCCCGATACATAGCCTGTCAAATATCCAGTTATTCTAGAAATTAATTTCCTAAAAGTAGTAGGTCAATTGGTGTGCATCCGTCATAAATAGGAGAATGACTCGGTCCACAAGAATTAAATCTAGGTTCATCTCCCTAAGCGCTTTAAACAAATTTAGCTACTCATGATAAAACTAACAATAAAATGAACTAATTAAATCAGTTTAAATTATCTAAATTTAATTCAATTACTGAAAATTCTAATTAATTAAACTAATGAAATCAAATTAATTAAAAAAAATAAAAAAAATAAATAAATAAAAAATCACCTGCAGGGGCGGGCCGCCCCCTTTCTCTTCAAAATGGGGCGCCAGCATGGCGCCCCTTTCCTTTCAAATGGAGGGCACAGGGGGTGCCCTCTGTTCTTGTTGTGCAGAGGCGCCTGTTGGCGCCTCTGTACATTTTCCTTTTTTTTAATTTTTTTATCTAAATCATAGGATTAAAATAACACTAACAGAGAGATAGATTTCATAAAAAAAATAAATAAAAATAAAAATAAAAATAAAATGTTGTAAATAAAATTCTTACCTCTAAAATCTGAGATTGGAATTAGAAGAGACCTCCATTAGATGAAATAACTTTGAAAAATTGGCCTAAATCCAAGGCAAGATTCATATCCTGGCACAAATTTCAAGGAGAGAAAAAAAATTCTAAAATATAAAAACCCTAGCTCCGGCCTCCCCAAACCACAGCCCTCTCTATTCCTTATATAATAAGGAATTTTTACAAAGAGGTCCTTTGAAATACATCTATTACATAATAATTCGTTTCCAATTCAGGCAGATTTTTTAAATGATGAATACAGGCCACCAAATGGAGGAATCAGCGAAAGCGATCAACACAAAAGTTATAAATCTTTGAATTATCTTTCCGTAGCATCTTGAATGATTTTGTTCGGAGTCCTGTAGCTAAAGTTATGACCAAAATACCGCAACATATTTGGAAAGCAACCCTCAATCTTTTGCAAATTGCGTGAGTTTATTGTTGAATGTAACCAGATTCCTCTTTCTCTTTCTTTTACCTGTTTCCTGCAAAAATTCAATCAACTATACCCGAGTAGCATTATTTATATACATATAATAGATAATTAGGAGCATAAAATGGTATAAAATCATGCTGATCACCTAGACGACTCCAAACTGGTTAGACTTTCCACGGGAGGTATAATGTAGACTTTGACCACAAGCTAATCAGCCAGGTCAGGGCAAGATTGGTGGGAGATTATCCGTCAAAGAGTTCCTTAATTAAGTAACCACCAACCTTCAGATTTTCGGCCCTTAATCCCCTTCCTAGACACTGATTTGGTAGGAGTCAAATTCCAACAACTTTCTCCTTAGGATAATCTCCTAATTGAGTCCGAGATGTCCCTAAGGCCAACGTCTACTCATTTTTAGTTAGGCTTGGGTTAGTGAGTGAGGAGATTGTTTGTGAGTTAAGGGAGGGTAATGACTTCCCCACCTTATCTTGCTTATAGGACAAGCCCTTAAATCAATTTAGTACAGTGTACAAGTATATAGAAAAAAAGTAACATTCAAGCAATATTTCATACAAGAATAAACCTTATACTAAATGCTATGCACACATACCTTGACTCAAGCACTCTTCAACAGTAAATAGAAAATGAAATAAAATAGACACGTGCCTAAATGCAAAGTTTAAATCATTTTTTAGCATTTACAATCAACTTTTTACTGTTGTGTTAAAAATGTATATACAGTGAGTCAAACAAGGAGATAAATGCTATAGAAATTCAGATTTTCAATTCAGCCAACCTACAAAAATACAAGTTATTAGTTCACTCAGTTTTGCCACTGGAATGTAGCAAATCTGAGGGCTTCTGGGCTCTGCTTTCTTGAGCAGAGTCCAGGGCCACTTATATGTCCACTGTAACAGATATTCCTTCTTGTTAAATCTGTACACCAAAAATAAAGAAGAAGGTTAACAAAAATGTAAACTTTAAAGAGAGTAACTTAACGTCCCTCCCCGGCAACGGTGCCAAAATTTTGATTGAGTTACGACCTGCACACAAATATAGAATTTTAGAACTTTAAAATAGAGATGTGCAAATTACTCAATTCTACCGCAATAGCAAGTGGCTATACGGGTCGTGATCCACAAGGCGGGACTAGCGATGGAAGCTTTTTTTAGTAAGTCTTCTTTTAAGATACAAAGTTTGGTTAAAGTTCTTCTTTAGTTCTTTAAAAGAAAAAGGAAAAATTGAGTTAAAGTTGAGTTAGAAAGAAAGCGGTAGAATAAGAAGGTGGAGAAAAAAGAAGTGATTTGTACAAATGAGATTGAAAAAGAGTGATAAAAGATTTGGTGGATTGTGGTGTTCTAAACTAAATGATTAAAAGAAAAGAAACTAAAATTACTTACTTCTTTTGGCCAAATACCTACCTTGAATCTTTTGCAATGATGTTACCTTAAAGTGAGGCGATCAACGTATAGCCCATAAGAGTTGATTCCTGTTTCCTCAACATTATATCATCAAGACGTTGCAAGTATGAAGTGATACAGAATGAAACTCAAAATCCATCGTCATGGGCTATCGGTGGCACTCGCAATGGCAAGGCTCTTTCGATGCTTTTAGACTCACTTGGATAGCAATTGTACCAAAAGAAGAAAAGTAGAGAAGAAGAAGAAGAACACAAAAACAAAGTACATACAAAAGGGAACTACAGATTCGATTTTATAACAATAAGAGAAAAGAAGGAAATCTTATACCGGTGTCACTCTCAGCATAAGCTTCGTTCTCATTCTCCTATGAAACTCTGATCTCCTCTGATTTACATAAACTAAAACTGAAAATTACATGAAAAGAAAAACAAAAACCTACACTAAAAGAATGGAAAAATGGACTAATTCCTATCTTTGCATGGTCGTCCCATTTTACAGTGAAAAAACCTGCCTTTTATAGGCAAAAACCCAGAGGGGAGAGGCGTGAGAAGATAGGGGAGCAAACGCTCCCCTAACTCCCTAACAAAATTGCGGAAATGTGGCTTTGGCCACGTTTCTGCGGCCCTGGTATGGCCAGGTGGCCACACCCAAATGGTGGGACTCCTCGGTTTATTGATTCACCTATATCTTCTGCTGGTTTTCTCGTTTCAGCTCCAGGATTTGACGAAACAGCTTTTGATTGTTGGCTTCAACCGCTTGATTTGGGAAGATTCATTTCAATCGATTTTCAACCTCTCTGATTTGCCAAGATTTGCCCTGATTCCTTGATTTTGAATTTATTCTGAATTAAGTCAGAATTTGATGGGCTTTTGGGCTTGTTTCTCTTTCCTTTCTTTTAGTAATGGGCCTACATTTAACAAAGAAGAATAAGACTATTAATAGGATTTAGTCGATAAAAAGTATGGTAATGTGACAATGTATATGCAATATATGTGACTGATCAAGAAACTAGAAGGAGAGAGAATGGAGACGCTAGAGTCGCGTTGCATAGATGCTAAAAACGCGGGGTTTAAGACCCGTGTTTAAGCCATAACATAAGAAGAACGCAGACATGGGCATGAGCTCCGCGTCGCGTTGATACAAGAACGCGAAGGTCATGTTAAAGAATTACTTGAACGCGGGGGTAAGCTCCGAGTCTAGTAATTAGCATAAGAAAAAGGGAGACAGGGAGATGAGAGAGTGAGAAAGAGACAGGATAGGGGAGAGTGAGGGAAAGAGTGTTCAGGGAAAGAAAGAGAGTGAGAGAGACAATAGAAAGTGAGTGAGAGAGAGAGAGACGCAGGGAAGGAGGGAGACAGAGACGCAAGGGTGAAAGACGCAGGAGTGAGGGATGAAGTACAGGGAATAGAGAAAGAAAGAATGGAAGAAAGAAGGAAAAAAGAAGAAGAAAGAAAGAAAGAAAAGGAGAAAAGAAAGAAAGAAAGGAAAGAAGAAGGAAGAAGAGGGAGATGGCTGGCCCAGGCTTGGCCGGAGGTGGCTGGCAGCGGCCGGAGATGGCCGGAGGTGGGTGACTAGAGCCCCAAGCCTAAGCCAAGGGTGGTGAAAGTCTAGCTGATTTTGGAATTTTGGGATTTTGAAAAGGCATTTCAGAGAACGACGGAGTAGCTCGTTGAAAAGAGCACGCCGAGGAGGAGAGGATGATGTGATTGTTGGTGGCCGAAATGGTGGAGATGGTGGTGAAAATAATGGAGAAGATGGTGGTGGAAATGGGTGTTTTGGTAGAAGAAGGAAGAAGAAGATGGTGGTGAAGTTGGTGTTATGGTTGTTGTTATTGTTGGAATGGAGGAGGAGATGAAGGAGAGGAGGATCGTGGAGGAGTTGGTGGTGATGGTGGCCTAGAAACGCAGTCAAGGGGGCTGGTTTGCTCATGCTGCCGTTGGCTCTTGTTGGCTGGAAGAAGAAGAAGAAAAATGAAAGAGAGAGAAAAGAAAGGGGTGTATATATATAAAGGAGATGGGAATCTTTACAAGTTTGCCATGCGTTTCAAATAAATGAGACTTGCGTCTCATTTAAATGAGATCCGCGTCCAGGCAAACAGAGCCAGACGCGGAGATGAGCTCCACGTCCTGGCCAAAAGAGCCAGACGTGGAATTGAGCTCTGCATATGAGAAACGCGAATGTCTCATTTGCAGAGAAGAGAGAAAGTCATGATGATTTGATTAGACTTGATTTGAAAGGCTTTAAATACAGAATCTGGATGAAATCTGGTATCTGGGAAAACGCCGAAAACTCCGAAAAAGCACGAAAAATGAAGTAACTCAGAAAGGTTTTAAAAATTCTCAAAAATAATAAATATTATTTAAAGATGTTTACTGAAATCAGATTTCATAAACTCGATCCGATTTTCAAAATAAAAATCCTACAATGTTGATGCCGGCCTACACCGGGTTGGCCGAATTTGGCAATTCTAAAAAATCTCAAAAATACATTTAGATAGAAAATATGATTTTAAGAGATAAATATGAAAGCAGTTTCTAGAAATTTAACTCTATTTGTAAATTAAAAATCTGAGAATCGGTCAGCGGCACTGGTCGACACCGATTTTGAAGATTTTAATTTATTTCAGAAAAATTTCAGAAAATCATAGAAAATCTAGAATATTGGAAAATGATGCTTAAAACTGAAATCGGTCAAATCTGAATGCTAGAAAGTCCAAACCAAGTAATGCTCTAGGATCGGGCCCCCAATTCAGACTAGGGCTGACTCCGAGTTCATGAATCCGAATCCAAGGCAAAACGTTCATGTAAATAATTTATAATATGAAACAAATATAGGAAGTAAATCAAAAAAATACGATCGAGAAATATGAATACGCAACTAAGTACATATTCCGGGAGCGGGGTGTGTTACATCACCGGCTTTTCTCAAGTCAAAATTGAGTTGCTTAATAGGCCAAAAAGCACGGTGCTCTAGTTCTACGGACAGATGGCAGGGTTTTTCAAATCGGTACGGAGACATTCTTAGAACAATTTTGAAGGTGAGGACCAAACGAAGAAACTTAACAGATCAATCCTTCCTATTTTGCCCTATGATTTTCTCTAAATGAGTTTGATTTGTCTATTGGTCACTTCTACCTGCCATTCGCTCTGCTCAAACTCTAACTACTTTCCCTTAGGTCAGTTTCCTATTTGAGTCTGAGATGTCTCTAGGGTCAACGTCTACTCAGTTTTAGTTTAGCTTAGTTAGTGAGTGAGGAGATGGAATTTGGGCTAAGAAAGGGTAATGACTTCCCATCTTGTCTTGCTTATAGGTCAAGCCCTTAATTCGTTTTAGTGCAAGTGTACAACTATATAGCTAAAATGGATACACTCAACTAATGTATATCACCCAAATGTGTTTCTTAAGCTACATGCAATGCATACATACCTTGGCTCCAACACTCTTCAACAGTACTGTAATGTAACGAAATTTGACACATGCCTAGAATGCAATGTCTAAATATTTTTAAGCAATTAACAAACGCATGTTACTGTTGAATTTAAAATAGTGTGTAAAGTTACATAAAATGAAAAAATAACAACTGTAGAATGTTAAGCTTACAGTGTGGAAACACCTGCAAGAAAAACTTTAGTAGTCCTACTAAAAAGCAGTGCAACGCGACTTTTGCTACGTTTTCGCGACTTAGTAGTATCCCCTATGCTCTACTTTCTTGAGCTGAGGCACAGGGTAGCAGGTAGTGCACTATAGAAATTAGTTTCCAAGACTCAGCTCCTGCACACAAGAAAAGAAGAAAATTAATTGTTAAAAACTTAAAGAGAATTACTTACCATCCCTCCTCTAGAAATGGTGCCAAAAATTGATTGAGTCTAACTTGTGCACGGAAATATAGAGTTTAGAAATGAAGAATAGAAACTGCAATTTTCAAAATTTGATCGGAATCAACCTGCACACAGAAAAATACAGAGTTTAGAAAAGTACTAGGTTCTCAATTCTACCGCTATAGCCAGTGGCTATGCGGGTCGTGATTCACAAAGAGGGACTGCGATGAAAGCGTGTTGATAAGTTCTTTTTGAGTTTACAAAAAATTGTTTAAAATTTCTTCTTTTTTTGAAAGAAAAGGAAAATGAAAGTTATGTTAATTTGGAGTAAATGGAAGATAGAAGAAGATGGTGATTATTGGTGTTTAAAAACTAAGTTAAAAGTAATGAAAAAGAGTAAAAAAAAGAGTTGATTTAAGATATGTGTTCTACACTAAAAAATGGAAAGATAGAAAAACTAAAATATTTACTTACCTCTTTGGTGCTTGCTTACCTTGGATCTATTGCATCGATTTACATTGGCTTGAAGGTGATCAAATTACGGCGTATAGGATCTTCCCCATTTCCTTTCTAAACTATGAAATAAAAGTGCAAGCTTAAACTGATTTATAAATGGCTATTCATCACCATAAGCCATCAATGGCACTTGCAAGGGCAAGACAGTTTCGAGGCTATTGGAGTCATTTGAATTTACAAACACCTCAAAGGAAGGTAGAAGAAAAAAAAAAATGAAGAACAAGAATGCAACTTTCGATTAAATCAAGTAACAATGAAAAAAAAGAAGAACACTTATACTAGTGTCACTCTCAATATAGGCTTCTCTCTCATTCTTTCTTGAAACTCTTCTCTCCTCTAAGTTACATAAATAAAAATAAAAAATACATTAAAAGAAAAATAAAATCCCTAAACTAAATTAGAATATAAACTTAGCCTAAAATCTATCTCTGCTCAGTCATCCTCTCTAGCCTTTAGATTATACAGCTTTTGTAGGTGAAATGTAGGAGATAAGAGAGTGAGAAGATAGGGGGAGCAAACGCTCCCCTAATCCTTTAACAAGGCCGCGGATCTGCGGCTAGTATGTGGCCAGGCGGCCACATCCTGGGAGGGCGTCTCTCTGATCTCCTGTTGGCTCTTTTTATCCACAGGGTTTTCTAATTCTGGCTCTGGATTTGTTGATATCACTGTTGATCTTCAGCTATCTGAAATGGATTTAAAAAAATTTGAATTTTAACCGATTTCTATTTGGTGTGATCTTCTGTTTTGCTTTGATCTTCAGCTTATCTCTAAATATTTGTCTCAATCCTTGATTTTCATTTAAATCAGAATTTAAATGGGCTTTTGGCTCATTTCTTTTCCATTTCCTGTAGTAAAGGCTTAAATGATAAATATGATTAAATAGCAGAGTTTATTTAAGATAAAATATAGAAATGTGAAAATGAATATGTAATATCAGTAACTAATCACCATCCAGCCTCCCTCAGCAAAACCAAAGCCTCCCGCAGCCCAGATCTCCCACCGCAGCCCCCTCTCTCCCTCTGCAACGTCTCAGAGCCTCCTCCATCACCTTCATCGCCTTCTACGGCTAGATCCGATCGTCACCGGCTAAATCCGGCTGGCCCAGCCTCACAGGAGCCCTCCGATTACTCGCTCAGGCCTCCACCGCTCATCCAAACCACGGATCCACCACAACCACCACCTCAAAAACTACCTCGGTGCCACCCACCTCCAATCTGCCTTTCCCTGCCTCTGTCACCGCCGATCCCCTATCTCACCTCCGATCTGCCTTCAGTCTGCTGCCACCTTCTCTCACCTCCAACTGCCTCTCCTAAGGCAGCTTTGCCTCCACTACTGCCCTCTGATTGTCGAAGGCCTCCCAGGCGCACTGCAATCTCTCTCTACTTTTCTATTCAGTCTCTCTCTGTCTCTATTCTTCCTCTTCTTCTAGTCTCTTTTTGTCTCTTTCTTCTTCTTCTATGTCTCTCTCCTTTCTCCATCTCTCTTCTTCTCTCATCTTTCTTCTTCTCTCACTCTCATTCTCTATATCTCTATCAACCTCTCTCTCAGCCTCTCTCTATCTTTCTCTCCTCTCAGTCTCTCTCTTCTTTCTCTTGATCACTATCTTTCTCTCTATCTCAGTTCCTCTTTATCTTTCTCTCTTCTAAGGTTTCTCATTTTCTCTCTCCCATCACTCTTTGGTTGGGTATTTCATCCATGCCCTGTGCACGTACCAGATTTGGATAGGCGAGTACTTTACCTTATTTCACTCTTGTAATTGGGTATTTTGCATGTATATTGGCCAGTAGTATGATTAGTAGCAGGGCATTGTATGTGGGAATTGTACATATTATGTATGTGGACTGTGTAAATACATGTTTGTGTGTGGCTGTAGTGGTCACTTTCTGACCCGCCTGAGATCGTGACACGTGTCAATCCAACCTCACGCTGATGTACGAGGCGTGGTTACTTCCGGAACAGTTAATTCAGAACCATCATCTAGTTTGGATTGCGAAGAGGTTGGGTGATTAACAGAAGAATCAGATCTAATCACAGAGTCTCTATCTTTAAGCCTAATTCAAATGAAGTAGTAACCTCTAGGGAGTTGTTTATCCTATCTCTAGTCGAACGCGAACCACCAGATAGAGATGGACTCTCTCATCATCAATTCAAACTGGGGTGTTCGTCTCGATCCTTAGCAAGAAGGGAGTTAGGTATTCAAACTGAGTAGGACTCCCTAACCTTATCTATTTGACATGACTTGTATAAATAGAGGATCCCCTCTAAGGGGAAAAAGGAGTTCACCTTAATCCAGAGAAGACTTTTGTAATCGCCATTGACATAGTGAAATCTCTCTCACCGTGGTTTTTTCCCTTTCGACTTTTCTACGTATTTCATTATGTTTGTGATTGACTGTTCTGTGACTTGGTTACATTCACTTCCCTATATTGGTACGTGGATTGATTTATTAGGAATTACCTACTGCATTTGGTGCTTTTATTGAGATCTTTGAATTCTCACTCGAGATCTCTTCGTAAAAATATCCAACTCCTTCCTCTGAAATCATCCAGAATGACTGACATGGCTCCATCGAGGAAGAGTGTCAACCAGACTACAGTCGACCCCATCGTTCCGAAAAGAATGACAAATGTGATAGAGGTGGCAGAACCAATGAACCGTTGGCTCACCCTATCAGACGTCGACATCTCAGGCACAGAGGCCTCTCATCCTACTACTGTGTTGCCACTTAGGAGGCAGACCACCAACCCCGAGCCTTCGCTCAACGGTGACCAACATATCCAGATGCTTTCCTCCATGTGAAAGCAGATATATAATCAGCAGACGGACATGATCCGTCTCTGTGAGGTTGTCACCCATGAGAAAGAGGCGACAACCCATGTCCAGACACGTTTGCTCAGATAGATCGGAGTACAATGGGGTTTGTGATCTTCTCCCACTGCGATAAGAAACCGCGGGCTCCCTTCGCCAATGTGCACACAGGAATCCACTCATTCCACTGGAAGCTCGAGGCGCGTCTGATCGAAGACCTACAAAGATGCAGAGGACTCTGAGGACACTCGATGTTCCCGAACGCCAAAGTTTCCTCAGATTGAGGACAAACTGATCTAGTCCAGGGAGACTCAACAAGCAAGTCAACGGTTCCCACAAGGGATGGAATACAGGGGGTTCAGGCCTACTGGCTCCCTATTATCAAGAGAGATCACCGCGCTCCACTTCCCAAAGAAGTTTGTTACGTCATCCTTTGATCACTATTCGGGAATCTCTGACCACTCCATCTGCGCCAATATTAGGACAAGATGGCGGCCTATGCCCACAACAATCTCTTTGCTCTGATCTTCAGCTGAACATTTGCCCTCATTCTTGATTTAGATTTAATCTGAATTTCAGTGGATTTTTAGGCATGTTTTCTCTCCTCCTTAATTTAGTAAAGGCCCTGCAAATAATTAGATAAAAGACAATTGAATAGCAGAGTTTATTACATTAATAATATGGGAATGTGACAGCGACCGATCACTCAACCTACATGGGTCCTCTACACCCTTATGGTCACAGATTGAGAAACTCCTGAGAGACAGAGTCTTGTCCAATAAACCTCTCCGAGCTTAACCTACTTGGATCCTCTATATCCTAGTGGATAACTCTCCGAAGAATCCCGGAAAGACGGAGTTCGCTCCTAGCAGGCAGGCTTCTTCCCAACTAAGAACCCCTAGCAGGTCCCACCAGGGGGGCTACACACTGAGTCATTTCTAGCGCTATGAAGCTAGATAGCTCTCAAGGAGCAAGAAGATCACAACCATAAACAAGGCAAGATTTGGATAAAACTGTCATTTGATTGTCTTTTCTATGTATTACAAAGTTTTTGGATTACATCCCTCCTCTTACAAATATGAATGGTGATGACTCCTAAGCAAATAATCCGCCAGGGCCGGATGATCAACAATACTGAGAACTCCTAGAAAGTCCACTGCAAGGAGAACCATGACCAAATTGCAGACCGAAGCTTACAAGGTGAAGGAAGATTCCTATGCCAAGATCGTAACTCCTTGGCGGAGATGGATAAGGAGGCAGCACCCTATAAGTGCACCGTGATCAACCTCTGATACCAGAGCCATCGACGAGTACCTTTATGCTCTCTACTACATGCTTGCTCTTAGTAAAGAAAAGGAGGACAAGCCCAAACTTCTCCCAGTCTGCTCTAACCAAAAGCCATACATACAGACCAAGTAGAAGATAGTTCATTCCCTGTCCATCCCCACAACTGGGCCTCGTCGCAAGAACTGAGAATTCTTGGTGAGCTCATCGCAAGAACTGAAACTCCTTGACAAACAGAAACCTAATATTAGGAGTGCTACAGGAATCATTGCTCATTCCATCTCTTTTCTCCACAAAATAAGAATGAAGCAGACATCGCTGGTTGCAAAACTGAAGGCTTTAAATAGGAAGAAATTTTCAAGAAGCAGACCAGATCCCTCCTGAAGTATCCCATCCTATATATATATATATATATATATATATATATATATATATATAGGGGGAAGAAGCCCAAGAGTCAATCACCAGGCTCCAAATCCTAAAGGAAAATGAAGCATCACTCCACTTGGGACCTTACACGTGTCATGGAAGAAGGGACTCGAACCGTCGTGCCAGATACGCCATGCCTTGCTCGAAAAGCACCCATATTCATGAGAGATGGTTACCTCCCAATGTTGCCACTTGAGATATGTAGCACCCACCTCAAGCACAGCGTTGCACGAAAGGCGATAATCAGATCGGTGCAGCACTAGATGTGATGCACATTTAAGGCCTTGCCAGACTGTATCTCTGCATACGTCACGATTGAACAAAATTTGAAGCAACAATAAGCACTTTGAATCCAAGTTTAGAAAGTTCTCATTTTATTCTGCTCTCCTATTTACATCGGAGACTTCAAGAACCTTAAATCCCCTGAGGGAGAGTTCCCGACCTCTTCCTAAAAGAAGGGAGCAGAGGTGGCATTGTAGAGGTGGCATTTGTAGTGGTCACTTTCTCTCCCGTCCAAGATCATAACACGTGTCAATCCATCCTCGCGCAGATGTGCGACGCGTGGTTACATCCAGAATAGTTAATTGAGAACCATTATCTAGTTTAAATTGCAAACAGGTTGGGTTAAGAAGAATCAGATCCGATCATAGAGATCTTTATCTTTAAACCAAATCCTAATTCAAACAAAGTAGTAACCTCTCTGGAGTAGTTTATCCTTATCTCCAGCTGAGCGCGAACCACTAGATAGAGATGGACTCTCTCCTTCATCAATTCAAACTGGGGCATTCGGCTCAATCCTTAGCAAGATAAGGGATTTAGGTATTCAAACTGAGCAGGACTTCCTAACCTTATCTAGTTGACATGACTTGTATAAATAGAGGATCCCTTCCAACAGGGAAAGGGAGTTCATTTGAATCTAAAGAAGACTTTTGTAATCGCCATTGACATAGTGGAATCTCTCTCCGTGGTTTTTTTTTCCTCTTTCATATTTTTCACTTATTTTCATTGTGTTTGCGATTGACTTTTCTATGACTTACCTATATTTACCTCCCTATTTTGGTGCGTGATTTGATTCCTTAGGAATTACCCACTGTAGTGGCTAAGGGCTCAGGACTGTACATGTATTAGACCTGTAATGAATGCCTGTAGTAGAGTAGCTTAATACCTATACATATACACTGCCTGTGTTATTGCCCTATTTCTGATTTACCTACATGCTTGGGTGATACTAACAGTTGTGCATATCGAAGGTATCAGACATAGCCTCTAGGCTTTCATTTAGCCTCCGGGCTCGCTCTTAGCCTTCGGACTCACATACTTCGCCGGGTAGGCGAGCCTAGGCTTAACGCCATATGGCTAACTCCATTCGAGTGTAGTTACGTCGTGATCACGGCTTCGTCATGAATGATAAGGAGCGTTTCACACGCCATCATGCCCGTGCGTTAGCTTCGCTACGATCGATAACCACACTGAGTATGATAACCTTTAGCGTTGTACGCTAGTTACGTTCCAGCCCCGCTTAAGCTTCACTTGCTTGCTTGTTTAATAGCTAGATGTATAGTTGTTAATATTATGGTTGTGAAAAGTTTGAAATATTCTTTTACTCTATTTTCCTAAACCAGCTGGTGTGATCGATTACTTTATTGATGTTGTAACTCTATGTTTACTTGTACTGTTTGTATTATTGTACTCCACCTGAACATGACACCTGCATGTTATCATTGACTGGTTATCTACCTTCTCTCCTGCTCTTGTTCTATGTACAGTGACTATGATTCTGTACTCTTGAGCTCTTGTATCTCCGAATATTCCTGAATCCCTATACGCTTGAACCCTGAGTCTTTTGTTTTGTGTCTCCTGAGTCATGCCCTTGTTGCTTGTGATTGTTGATTGTTCATCAAATGTGCATATTTTTAGTCATATTTTCACATTTATTTTTTTATTAACCGTTACTATGTAATGGTGTTTTTGCTTAGTATTGTACAAACCTTCATAAATTTAAAAAAAAAAAAAGATGATTAAGAACCCCAAAAGTCTAAGAGAAGCCCAAGAGCCCATCATACCCAGTAATTCAGAGATAATCCTAATCCTAATTGGAGATAAAGAAAAAATTTACCTTTAAATCAGGTTGATTAAACTCCAAGTCAAGGATAAAAGGGAAAAAGTCCAAATTAAACTCGAATTAAGGAGTAACTTGCTTCCCAAGTTATCTAGAAAGATAAGTATCTTCCGATTCAGAGTTCAAAAGAAGATTTTGAGATATATTTATTGATGAATGGACAAGACGAAGCCAGATTCCAAAATGCAACCCCTGACTCCACAAATTTGCCGTATTTTCTCAAGGAAAGCTACGGAAACATAGCTATCTTCTGGCCGCGTGCGTGGCGGTTGGGTGCATGACTTCGACCAGGACTCTACTACCTACTTCTCCTATAAATACAGATGCAGAGGCAGAGGAGAAAGGCATCTCAGAAGATCTAAGTTTATTCTTCCTTTAGTTTCTTTTCTTTCGAATTTAGTTTGCATTCTCTAAGTTTTAGAAACAAGAAGGAAATTTTGTAAGGAGAAGAAGCTTTTGTAATTGACGGTGACAACATCAAATAAAGATTCTTTATTCTTCCATCTTCCTATTATTAATTATTTGCTTTCTTCTTTATTTGCTTCTTTGTTATTTCATGTAATCTTTTTCATATAATATGCTTAGTTTAGATTACACCATAAGTAACTAAATTCTTTTTTATGACTTGCTAATATCACCACCATGAACTATAGTATTAAATAGATAACCCAATTAAATTATGCATGCTTAAACCCAAGATTTATCTTAAAGGCACGTGATGATAGTAATTAGGTCAACTATTTGTTAGTATTTTTAACTATTTTTCTTAATCTATGCTTGACAATTGTCTTATTTTTTTATGTTAAATTTTAATTTCTGTTATTTCAATATAATCTTATTATTTGTCTTATGTGTTTTACTTGAATCCTAGGGTAAATTATCATGTTTAGGGTTTAGCATGAAGGTAATCTCTAGTTGATATTATTTATTTATGGTGGTAGATTATTAGCAGGTTGTGATCCTTCTTTACATTGATCAAAACCAAACTCTTTTCAACCTAATATTTTCTTTAAGTTCTTCAAACAAAGAAGAAAGTGTAAGGAAACAATAATACTAAAAAGCTTTCATCTCATCTCTCACTGAGGTTCGACCCGTATAGCCCTCGCTACACGGTTAAATTGTGAAGATTCAGAGTCAACACAAATCAGATAAATACTTTCCATATTCTTTGTATTTTTCGCAATCAATTGTATAATATTATAATAGACAACTTGCATTAGGTTGGGGGAAACTGATGGGTCCTGATATAGTTTCATGTTTATGATGGCCATAAAGTATCGCGCATGACCACATTCTTAAGGAATCACCTTGCGGCCACCAGTGATTCTGTGGTGTGTAATCGCACCCCTACCCCTCATGTTCTTTCTCTCTTGTGGGGTATGCACAAGCCATAGGACTATTCCTATGACATCTGTGATACCCTACTCCTGTTCGGGTGATCAGTAAGTCCCGATACTTAGCGGTACATTCTGACTCAGTACCAGATACTCCTGGACCATTGTCCGGGCAAGTACAGGACCCATTCTAATCATGATTTGTCGAACTCCATCAATTTTCAAATAACTGGCTCTCTAAGTTGCAAGTGAAAGTATGTGAAATAGGATGCATACTGAAGTATAGAACTTAGAGGGCCTCACTAATAATAACAATATACTTGTGTTTTATCAGTTTTCGTGACGTTCTGAAATTCGGGTGATATACATTCGGATTGTGCTGACATGGGATAAAGGTATATATGTGAGGATTTTCTTATTTGGATTATTCCTTCAACGTGCTAATCTCATAAATCCGTAAACTAAGTTTGTATAGCTAGTTTTGCCATATTTGCTTTCATCGGATTTTCACTCGGATTTATGTTTTGGGTTTGATTTGAATTCGGGTTTTATTAACTATTACTATTATTATACTATTAATCTTATTACTATGTCTTGCTAGCCACTTGTGTACTACTCCTCGTCTACTGCTGCTTCATTCTATGTACTGCTTGTCTTCGACTGTTTAATTACAATATACAGCCTGACCCCCTATTACATATTATATCTGAGCTATGGTATTGATCTCCTGGATTGTTTACTGATTGGTCATCAATAATGCATATTTTTAATCACATTTTCATGCTTAATTTTTATAAAACATTACTATTTAATTCATTTATTGTTTAGTAATGTGCATGCCTCCATAATCTAAGAGAAAGCCCAAAAGAAGCCCAAAGGCCCATAATTATTATGAAAATAAAGATTAATTAGGAAGATAAAGGAAGCTTCCACTCTATTCTATTTGAATTTGGATTTTAAATTAAGTTAATTCAAAATCTAGATGAAGAGAAGGATAGAACAAGATCAATCCTCATCCCAATTAAAGATAGAGGTGGACTCCTATTCAAATTTCGGTTGCTTGCACCACAAGTTGAAGATAAAGGGAAGAAAATTTGAATTTAACCCGAATTTAGAGGTAACTTGATCTCCAAGATTGAAATATTTCAAAATTAGGAGATCAAATGAAGATTCTGAAGATAGATCTCCACATAAACGGACGAGATGAAGCCACGCGCCAAAGCGTGTGACCAAATTCAAAAAAATTGCTGCAGCCCCTCCTTTTTTGCTACGAAAACGCGACAATTCTGGGGCCGCGTGCGTTGAATTTTGGTGGAGTTATTTTTGTGGGACTCTACTTTTTAAATCTCTTATAAATATCCCTGAAGAGCAATAGAGCAGAGGTATCTCAGAGATTGAGTATAGAATTTTTGTTAGCCATTTAATTTTCCAAATTTTAATTGTATTATTTAGCTTTCAATTTGGAGAAAAAGATTTTGAAGAAGAAGAAGGGCTTTGTAATTTGTAAGTGACAACCATAATAAAGGTTCATTATTCTTTCCATCTCTCTTGTTTTTCAATTTAATTGTTTTTCGTACTTTAATTTCTTTTATTTGTTTTCTTTTTTATACAAGTTTACTTCTCATTATAAATCTTGAAAACAATAAAAATTTGAATAACTAATTAAAACTTATAGTTTGCTAATCTCTCGATCAACTTAAGTTTAGTCTAAAAGATGAACTGATTGAAATCTATGCTTGTTAGAAACCCTAGGATTAACTTGATAATTCTTTAAGATGAATAATTAGTTAAGTTGAACTAATTAGGGTTACACTTTTTAATGGTTATTCTTAGTTCTTATTTAGACACTTTGATAGTATCATGTTAGGTTTAAAAGACTTTTCTTATGCTATGCTTAGAAACTAGGATTAACTAAAGTTTAATATTAATTAGTATAATCTAATTAGGATTTACAATATTTTTACTCATCTTATTTGATTCTTAATCAAAATTCTAGGGTAGAATTTTATAAATTCAATATGATGTTCTCCCTTCTTAGACTAATACTTGGTTGCGGTAGACGATTAGTAAACTATAATCTTTATTGCTTAATTAAAACCTTTTCTTACAATCAATATTCTTTTTCCAAGCTATTTGTGTAGAGAATTCATTCCGAAAAGCTTCCTCGCATCCTTCCCTGTGGATCGACCCGTCTAGCCCTTACTACATGGTTAAATTGAGAAGAGACTAAGAACTTTTTGACTTTTAACTCTTGACTTTACATTCAATTAATTTTCTTTTCTCAATCAAAATTTTGGCGCCATTGCCGGGGAGGGAACGGTACGATATTCTTTAGAACTAATTTTTTCTGTATCTGTTTGTAGGATCTGATAACAGGAAAACTAATTATAGTTAAGGACATATAGCTACCTGTGCCTCTGCCTTAGAAGGCAGAGCAACAGAGCCTACTAAACAGCCACAGAAACGCAGCAAAATTCGCATTTCCTCAGCTGTGGTAGATTACTATTGATTCATCTTTTGCAGGTCTGCTGCAAATTACAAGTTCTGTTTACTACAGTTGATAATTTTTCTCTATGATTATCCTGTATACTGCTAACTAAGTAACAGTATCCTATTAGTTGATTAACATAAAAAAAATTAGACTCTTGCATCATAGGCACGTGTTTATTTAAATTTCTTAATTTTTGTTGAAGAGTGCTAGCGACAAGGTATGTCCACATTGCATATAGACTAGGAATCACCCTTGGCTGATTTACTGCTTTTGAATGAATTCTTTTCTATTTGTTTTTACATGTGCACTAATACATTTTAAGGGCAAAACCCCTAAACAACATAAGATGCGGCCGTCATTACCCTTCCTTGGCCCACAAACCACTTTCGCTGCACTCACAACCCTAACCATAAAATAAAAATTGACTAGACGTTGGACTTAAATTAACTCAGCCTCATTAGGAGATTGACTGAAGGAGGAAGTTGTTTGAAATTAACTCTTACAAAATCGGTAACTAGGTAGGGGATTGAAAGGCAAAACCTCAAAGGTTGGTGGTTTGACATAATTAGGCCCGTCTTTGACGGATATCTCCCACCGATCTTGCCACCTACCTGGCCAATTAACTTGTGGTTAAGGTTAGCAATATATCTCTCAAAGATAGTCTAAAGTTAAGAGTCGTCTAGGTCCAGACTTACCCTAGATTAGGATTTTTTATTTTTGATTTTTGATTTTTGATTTTATATTTTCTTGATTGATTGGGTAACTTGTTTATTAACTATGCATGTCAGCTTGGTCGAGAGACCCAGCCACATCTAGACTAACTAGGAACAATTCACCACCCGAACACAAACCCGATGCACACATGGCACAATCGCCATCACTGCAGGATAGGTTCTATCCTATTAGGACCTCACTTCCATCTTGCATTTAACTCCCTGATGTAGAAGACAACCAATTTGAGCTAAAATCATAATACATCAAAACTCTTTCCAAGTTTCATGGATTGAATCCGAGGATGCATACTTTTTCATAAGGGAATTTGAGGAAGTATGTCTCATGGTGAAAATACCCAACCTAGGAGTAGACGCTGTTAAGTTACGTTTCGTCTCATTCTCTTTGAAAGACTTAGGAAAGAAATAGCTCTATAGTCTAGAAGCTGGATCCATATCATCATGGGATTAATTCGCCAAGGCCTTCTTGAAGAAATTCTATCCCGTTCACAAGACTACACAAATTAGGAAAAGCATCTTGCAGTTTAAGCAAACAGCTAATGAACCTTTTTGAAAGTACTTCGAATACTTTAAGAACCTCCTTACCCAATGCCCTCATCAAGGGAGAGAGAAAAAGCGATTTTGCCAATCTCTTTATGATGGATTATAATATCAAACAAAAATCCTAGTAGAATCCATGTGCCGAGGAGGATTTTTGAAAAAGAACGAAGATGAAAGATGGTTATTATATGAAGACTTAGCTGATAAGACCATCCAATGGGAACCAACTCTAGAAAAATTAGGACTAACGACCCTAGCTCTTCTGAAGAAGGTGCCTATTCTATTGAGGTAAACATAGCTATCGAAGCTAAACTAGTTGTTGTAATGCGAAGGCTAGAAGCTCTAGAAACTAAAGAGCCAGTCTCGATGAACCAAGTCAGCCCAACACCTACGGCGGGTTGTACTTACTATCAGGCCATGAACCACGTGTTTGAGGAATGTCCCGTCTTTTTAGCTCATCAAATGTTGCCGAAAATATGAATGCAGCCTTCACAAGGCCCACCGACAATCCATATTCATCCACCTATAATCTAGGTTAGAGAAATCACCAAAATTTCTCATGGGGTTCAAACAACAATGATCAATCAAGGTCCAAATTCTCTAACAATTTCCTACAAGCTCTTTATCAACAAAATTTTTCCAACCAAAGTCCTCCATTCTCTTTCCAAAATTCACATATGGAAACAAGAATCTCCAATACAGAAAGAAAGGTGGACAATTTGGTTAAAAATCAAGAAACACTAGCTCAAGTCATGACTAGGATAGAGATACAATTGAGTCAACAAGCTAATCCAATTAGTGAAAGACGAAAAGAAACTCTTCCTAGTCAATCATTGCCAAACCCAAGAAATTTTGGACAAGCCAATGAGGCTTAAGATCCAAATCAGTGTAATTTGATTCATACATTGGGTCGGGAAAACAAGTTGATAACCACGGGTCAACACTATCAAGTTCAACACAAGCATCCACCTCTCCTAGTCTCACTCCACCTCCACTTAACTCTGACAACACTGAAAAAGATAACTCAGCTGAAAATGTGCACAAGCTTATAGCACGTTACCCAAATAGGCTTAAAAACAAATAAAGTGCACAAATAGATAAGGTACATGAGATTTTAATCAAGTAAAGATTAATGTACCTCTTCTTGATGCAATCCAATAAGTCCCTAGCTATGTTAAATTCCTTAAGGACATGTGCACCAAGAAGAGAAAGACTAATGTGCCTAAGAAGATTTTTCTAGCCACTAACATTAGTGAGCTATTATCTAATCAAATCCCTGTCAAGTACAAGGATCTGGTTGCCTTACCATTTCTTTCACAATAGGTCAAACTGCAATTAATCGTGCACTTCTTGATTTGGGAGTAAGTATCAACTTACTCCTTCTCTCAGTCTACCAACAACTTGGATTGGGCGAGCTTAATCCGACTAAAGTTACAATCCAATTAGCTGACCGATCTATAAAAATTCTCAAAAGAGAAATTATCGATGTTCTTATTAGGTTGTGGAGTTTATCTAACCAGTAGATTTTATTATTCTTGAGACCCAACCTGTATCCAATCTTAGGTTTCAAACTCCCGTTATCTTAGGGCGTCCGTTCCTTGCAACTGCAAATGCGATCGTCAATTGTAGGAACGGATCCATGAGGTTAACCTTTGGTGACATGACTAAATAAATCAATGTCTTCAACCAAGAACAACAACCTCGTAAGATAAAAGACCAAACGTTTGAGGTAAACTTCATTGAGAACAATTGTGAATAAGAAAGTGAAGGTATAAAGAATGAACCCTTATTTCTTAATGAATTATTTAAGGATGATGTGATTATATTAATTAAAAGACATATGTTGAAGATCCTGATTTTAGAGTTCCCTTTACAAAAAAAATTTGATTTGAGTGTCTTCAATTTCAATGAGCCAATCAATAATATATCACATGAGAATATAATTCAAAAACCTTCGATAGACCTAACTTTTGAAAACTCTTTGAAGAAGAACTCATGTGTTTGGATGAACCGATTAGGAATATTTTGGTTAATTATACACCTCTAGAGAAAAGTATTGATCTAAGTTTTGAGGAGCTATATGGAACTGAGCTACAATTCCTAAGCATTCATAGTGAGGAAGTTCCAACTAAGAAGTGTGATGGTAATCAATTTTTGAACAATGGATGTAGACATATGAGAAAGAAGAGCTTAAAGAAGGTGAGATTGGGGAGGAAGAGAGCTAAAATAACAAAAAGATTGGCCTCTCCATTATACCTTATAAAGAGAAGTCATTGGAATGATAGGAAGCGAGCTAAAGGGATGAGACCTAAAAAGATCTAGGTGTGGCAGAAACATGATGTTGTACATATTTTTGCATCTCTTTTTACACTTTATTTCTTGCATGCATTGTAGCACCCTGTTCCCGGGATACGTACCAAGATATGTGTCCTGATTTTTTTGACCATATTGTTTCAATTTTTTTCCAGTATTTGTTTTTAAGTTGTGATTGCTTATGTTATCTGGTATCGAATCTGGATTCTCAATAGTCTGCCCTGACCCCGATCGGGAACCCGATACCAGCCTGCTGCCCGATTTAACCTTTCTGGTAGTCCAATTTGACCAATTTTAGTTTCAGACACTATTTTTTAATATTTTAAAATTTTCATGATTTTTTGGTATTTTTTAGAATTTTTCTACAAAGTCTCCAAAACCAGTGTCGGTCGGCATCGCTGACCGATCCTAAATTTTTAGTTTTCAAATGGGATTTAATTTTCAAAAATATTTTTACTTATTAGAATTTTATTTTCTATCTAAATATATTTTTGAGATTTTTCTAAATTTATCAAAATTTGACCGATTCTGGTATCGACCGGTATCGCCGAAAGATTTCAAGATTTTTAATTTGAAAATTATATTGAATTTCTCAAATATGATTTCACCAGGCATCTTAAAATAATATTTACTATTTTTGAGAATTTTTTGGAATGTTTCTGAAATAGTCGAATTTTCGCCCTATTAAAATAATAATATTATTTACCGACTTTCTTTTCTTGCTTTGTCCTTCTCTACTCCCCCACTTTATACTCCCAGATATTATAATAAATAAATTATTTAATAATAAAAACTTTTACTATTTTCTTTTCTTTTTCCTTAATTTTTTCCCTTTTCTTTAATTTTCTTTATTTTCTTATTTTCTTTTCTTTTCCTTCACTCCACCCCCATACCCTGCTCCCCATTCCACCGCCGCCTGTAGCAGTAGCCAGGCCATGATGGGCTACTGCTGCAATTCCCCCCATCTCATTTCATCATCACACTTCCTCCTCCTTCTCCATTAAAAACCCTTCTTTCTTCTTCCATCTTCTTTCCATCTCCATTTCAACCCCCAATCACTTCAACCAAAAACCAAACCTCATCTCCACTGTCGCCTCCACCATCACCACCACCACCGCTGCCCCCATAGCCGCCAGCCACCACTTCCCCCACACCCCCTCTTCACTCCTCCACCTCCTTCAACCTCCGCTAACCACCCACCACTTCCAATTTCAACCAAAACCCATCACCACCACCTCCCATCCTCCTTCAAAATTCACCACCATCTCCATCAAATCCACCACTCCCACAACCCTATCATCACCTCCTCCTCCTCCTCTAACTCCCCACCACCTCCAACAACCACCACAACCACCATAACCACCACCACTCCTCCACCATACAACACCAAACCACAAAACACCAACCACCCCCTATCCCCCGAGCTAGGCCGGGCGCGCCCCCCGGCGCCGCCGCCGCCGCCAGGCCGCCGGTGGCCGGCCACCGAACCCCCTTCCTCTATTTTCTTTCTTTCCTCTTCTTTCTTCTTTCTTTCTTTCTTTCTTTTCTTTCCTTCTTTCCTTCTTTTATTCTTTCCAAATATACCATTTTCTCATATACCTAAAATACCCTCGACCTCACCCCCAAATTACTTCTCCATAATTTCAATTATACCCCTCCACATTAATTCTTATTTTTCTCTTTTAAATTACCCTATACTCTCTCTCCTCTCTCCTTTGTCCTCTCCTCTCTCTCTCTCTCTCCCCTCTCTCTCCTCTCTCATTCCCTCTCTAATATATTTATAATATTATTATATATATGTATATATTTTAATATATAGTATGGGCTAATAGCTTGCTCGTACGTGTTCGCGGATTTTCCTGGGTTTTACTCAGTATTTCGTTCCGGTATTAGGCGAGTACATTTCTTGCTTTATTACCTTCATTTCATGTCTAAAATTATTATTTTGCTTTTAATATATGATGTCTCTTTATTCAAGTTAGTATATGTTATACAAGTGATTTCTAAAATTATCACGTTTTATAAATAGCTGTCGGCCGTTATTATACTTTGTCAAACCGGTATTATACCGGCTATGCTTAGATCTGCTCCCACTTCACTCGACTTCGCATGACTAATTAAAAGATAAATTTATTATGTTAGAAATATGGTTGTGAAGAGTTTGAAATGTTTATACCGTTCTCCTGTACCATGTTGCGTGACCGGTTGATACCTGATATTTGATGTTGTGACTCTCACCTACACATTAGTTACCTGACCCTGACATGATACACCGGTACTTGCCATGCTATATTTATCACTTGATATCTGACAACGGTACTTGCCATGTTATACTTTACCCTTGATATCTGACACCGGTACTTGCCATGTTATACTTGACCCTTGATATTCGACACTGGTACTTGACATGCTATCACTCACTTGACATGCTATCACTCACTTAACATGCTATCACCTGGTACTAGTACACTTGACCTAATATTGTGACACCTCACTGGTTACTATTATACCTGGTACCTGTATTATGCATATTCATGATTATTACTTTTATGGGGACTTGGCATGATTATTATACTGTTACCAGATATTTGGTACTCCTGAACTCCTGTGCTCCTGAACTCCAGTATTTCTGAACCCTTGTAATAGGGAGATTCCTGGTATTATGCTCCTGATGTTATACTCCTGTTAATCCTCGTAATTAGATAATCATGGTTATTGGATTACTGTATACACTTATGGACATTATCTTTGGGCATTGCATATATATATATATATATATATATTATATATATAATATATATATATATATATATTATATATATATATATATAAAATACTCAACTTACACTGGGGTGGGGGAAAGTGATGGAAACTGACATGATGTCATATTTTATAATGGTGATATTTCTGAAGTGTCGTGTGGGGCGCGTAATGATAAGTCCCGGAAGTAGTAGCCTGAATCTGAAGTGTCGTGTAGGGCGCGTAATGATAAGTCCCTAGAAGCAGTAGCCTGTACTCCTGAGCTAGTCCCAGGCAGAGACGTGTGATATTTGGTCTCTCCTTTGTTCGGGTCCTAGTACTCACATATCAGACCCGGTAAGTTCTACAGAGTGCGACTCTAATATGGACTATCGGTGATGCGAGACGCTGGTAGGGAGGCGATTGAAATATCAAATGGTACTGATTATTATTATTGAATAAATTAAAATGCAACATCTCTATATTCCAGTTATAGTATTATGCCCTGAGTTGACACCTTGCTTTATGACATATAATGATTACTCCAGACACACTATAGTGTTACTCTTAGGACAACTCAAGTTGTATAAACTCAAACGACGGTGACATGAGATATATGGTATATAGATGAGGGTTTCCTTGTTTGGATTATCCCCTTGACGTATAGTCCCCTGAATCCATAATCTGAATTTGTACAACTAGTTTTGTCCATACTTATATTTATCGCATGTTTAACTTATTTACTGCATGTTTATATGTACTTATGCTCTTCATACTATCTTCTATGCATGTTATCAGTTCATATTCATCGATATACTGATTTACTATCGTTCCTTGAATTTCCCTTATGTTACTTGTTATTTCTTGTACCTGTATGCCTGGACCACATCACTTGATCATGTACATGTGTGCCTATTATACACGCCATTTGGCTTTATCATATGTACTCGCGGGTTGCATCTGACAACCCTGAATTCTCATGTCCAGATCCTGGAGTCTGGACCTTGGTGACCTTACTGTAGCTGTTCAGAGTGATCAGCGGATCCTTCTGTGACGATTGGAGTGCAGTAGAAGCTTGGATCTCGCTGTGGTTCTTCCTCCCAGTTCCTCTCCTGTTTGGCTCCTGAGGCCCTCTTGCTACTCGTGAGCACCTCTCAGCTTTTGTATATCTCTTCATGTATTGTACTTTATATTTTCTGGTAATGTAATATTCCTGTAATATTGTATCACTCTCTGTGATAACATGTACTTGTACTTTTCTATTGGGTTGCATATTACCACTGTGCTTCCGCATTCTGATTCTTGCTGCACTGATGCTTAGCGTATATACGTGGGGGTATTTTCGACTTGCGTATATACGTCGCAGTGACATCTCCGTACCTGCGGGATCGGGGCGTCACATGCATACATTCATTCATACATTGAGGACAATGCATGAAATAGGTGGGGGAAGGAATTACTAACATACTAACATAGGATATACTAACATAGCTAGATA
The DNA here is from genome assembly GCA_038442645.1 of Agave tequilana. Classification (NCBI taxonomy): domain Eukaryota; kingdom Viridiplantae; phylum Streptophyta; class Magnoliopsida; order Asparagales; family Asparagaceae; genus Agave; species Agave tequilana. The sequence goes on from JAVJIF010012683.1 coordinate 161,638, forward strand.
TTCATTAAAAAATTTCAAATTTTTCCTTTTAAAATCTTTTGAAAGAAAAAAAATATTTTGGTTTATTTTGAAAGTAATTAAGTTAATTTTAAGGAATAGAAAATTCATAATTAGGATTTCTTAATACTTGGTCAAAATAAGATTATTGTTTGATTTTTAGTTTAGGAGGAAAATTGAAAAAGTAATTTAGTCCTGATTTTTAATTTGATGAAATATGCATATTCTATACACTTACATACTTAGGATTCGAAGCAAAGACTCCTGTGCCTTAGAAATATATATATATATATATATATATATATATATATATATATATATATATATATATAATATATATATATATATATATATGAAAAATAAACATATCTAATTATTGATTAGCTAGGTGCTTGGCCTAAGAAAGCCTTGGTACTTACGCGAAAGGTAATTAGGTAAGTTTGAAAGAAAAAAAAGGAAAATATTATATATATATATATATATAATATATATATATATATATATATATATATATATATATATATAATTAACACATCTAATAATCAATTAGTTAGGTATTAGGGCCTCAAGAAGCCTTAATACTTACACAAAAGAAAATTAGGTGAGTTATATATATTAAAAAAAAGAGAAGTGCTTAAATGGCAATGAAGTGGTAATACTTCAAACTTCTGCAAAAAAAAAAAGTTATTATTGAAAGTACACCTAGAGGGGGGGTGAATATGTGTACCGCTAATCTAATGAACTAAATGCAGAAATTAAAACTAATTTGCAACTACACTTAGTGCAACCAACGAGTGTAGCCGAATTCCCGTGAAGGGCTCTGGACTAACTCCTTTTGATCCTCTGAATAAGAGTTGAGGTGCTATATGAAGCTCTCGTGGTTAAGCACAAGTGAGGCACACAAGGAAACACAACCAAGCAATAGGAATAAGCAATATGAATCAATGCAAGGTTCAATACAAGCATATAAGATATGACAATATGAATGATGCAATGCACAAATAAAGAGAGAGAGTTGAGAGTCAATTGATCAAACACAAACAACAAGATGTGTTTCGAGGTTCGAGCACCGAGCTCTACGTCTCCGCCTTCACGAGAAGCATTTCCAATCCACTAGGAGTACGAACTCCTCTCTCAACCAATACAACCTCCACGAGGCAATATAAATGGTCTACCGAAGACCGGAGTACCGAACTCCACCAATACAACCAAAATCCACCTCAATCGAGAGGGATACAAGCACAATCCACCTCTACCTAAGAGG